>OVBA01000950.1:1780-52078 GCA_900406435.1 Lepidium aucheri | reverse complement strand
AACTCTTTCTAGAAATAACTTGATGCCCAAGTTTGGAATTATCCAACAATCTCTTCGTTACATGTATTGTTTAGTAAAAAGTTGTGTCTTATTGCTTATGATCGTGGCTTTTTTCGCCTTATGGTTTTACATATCTTTCGTTAACTTTAGTTTGTTGTATCTTTGATAGGTCAAAGCAAGATCGAACAAAGTGATAAAGAATCTAATTGCTAAAAGGTTTGGAATTAGTAAGGTAATATTCTATATATTCTACATATACCTATCTGAACTTCCTATGGAATAATAACTAGATAGAAGAATAGATATAATCTGCTCATTACTTGAATAATCCTTAGTCATTTGTTTTTTATTTTGTCAATTGAAACCGATATCATTGTCTTTTGTTGTCTTTCAATTCAATTTTCAGCATCATTGTGTTTTATTGTTATTTGTTTGTTGTCATCTAGATATTGATGAATCATTAGCCAAAGGTGGTTCTCAGCTATCTGTTCTGGTTTTAATTGCTAAATTGTTTGATTGTGTTTAAATCTATTTTGCTTTTACAATTTGATTCAGAAATAAAAGCAAGAAAAGGATTAATTTGTGGACTCTCCGCAAATAGAATCAAGCCACAGCTATACCAACAACCACAACAAGAGAACATTATCGAAGAGATTTAGGATACCACCTAATCCACGTTGAGGTGGACGAAGAAGACATAGGTCCAATCTACCGTGGAGTTATTAATTAAAAAATGAATTATGCACCCAACTCGGCTTACCAGAAATGCCTAAATCAAAGAGGAGAGTCCTCCCTTTGAGACAAATATTAAGGAGAAGAAACTGAACGTATTACTGTTTTATTAATTCCAGATTTTTTTTTTGAATTTAGATTATGTAGTTTGTTGTGAATTTAAACTAATTACTTTAAATAAAAAAAACTAATTAATTTATATTGATTCTGAAATATTAAAAATCTATTTGATATAGATGACATGTAAGTAATGCTATTATACAGGTAATTACAATACAAAACAAATGATATTGAAAAATATCTTATTGCATTGGAGATATCAAAACGCTATTGTAAATGAAGACATTCAATTGATATATTATTTTCTTCAATATAATATTTAATTAAATATTCGTATATATAAACAATCATACTGAAGGATAGATGATTCAGTGGTAGTGGTCACTTTACAAATATTCGGGCATCCGGGTTCGAGTATTCCCAGATACAAAAAGAAGGAATAAAAGAAATTTTTAGATATAAGCATTGGTTATAGATTGAGTTTTGTCGATCCAATTATAATAAGGTTGACAAAAAAAAAACAATCATGAATGATATAAAATTCTATATCATATTTAAAACAATATGTAACAGAAAAAATACGCTATAACAAAAATAATAATAACAAATGATTGAGGCTGTTAAAATATTTATAATAACAAAAAACTAACGTTATTAGTAAATTTCTAATCGCAAAAGAAGAAACACTATTATATCGAAAGATTTAATGAAAACTCGTTTTTCCTGTAGTGTTAATTCTGTTGGTTACAATGTTTTCTAATCCTTTGTCTTTTTTCCTATAAATTCTATTTATATAATAAGATTGTGAAAGCCCTAGACAAAAATGATTGATTTAATTCTATACTTGATTTTTGGAGTTCAATTAGTTTAGTTCACAAGTGTTTGTTATTTTACAAAAGACTATTTTAGACTGGAAAATGAAAAACCGTCATGAAAAAGTAACAACACAAAATCGAAATGGAAACGACGACGTTCGGTGGATGTTGATATAAAAACCCTTTGATTAACCGCTTGCCTGTGTAATCTGCAATTTCTATCTCTTTCAATCCCTTCATCTCTTCTATCTATCCGCTTCCCCTTTCTCCTTCCCTCTAAAATTCCAATCTTTCTCATTGCTTTGAGATTCAAGCTTCAAGATTCTGATTAGGGCTCTTCCTCTTTTCTGCTTTACACAACTTCTTCCTGCTTTTCCTTCGACAAATTCTGGTCATTTCATTCGTATTTTCACGGATGAACAAACCTCAAGACAACGAGCTCATGATTGAGGTTGGTCCTTTTTTCTCCTCTTCCCATTCAATTTCCACGCTTCTGTGCTCTAATTAGCAATCTCTTTATAGGGATTTTGGTAGTTTTTATCGGGCGATATTTTGATTTTTTGAAGGACTAATAAAGACTTTTCTCGGTTTCTTGTGGTCGCTTTACATTTACAGTATAGCGTAACTCAATCTGAGTTGGGAGATTTTTTGTTGAGGAAGACTTCTGGGTAGCTAACAGGAAGGAAAAAAACTGAATATTTTATTAATTTGAGCTCGCTAGCGAGTTCGTCTTAGTTCAGATTGTGCTCATCATCGTTCCTGCCAAGTCAATGTGCTGTGACTGTCTATTCTAATGTTATATGGTTGCACCTTGTAATATCATCCTAGAGATTTTGGAGGTTACAGTCATCTATCTAAATCCTTTTCAGGGCCTCAAATTCAGTTCACTGTTTGGATGATATCATGGAATTTTCCTTCATATTGTGGCGAGTTCTTTGCCTATAAAGTTTTGCTTTTCATATGCAGTTACGTGTGCAATAGTGTTGACTTTCTTCAAGTTGGATAAATGAGGCTTAGAGATGCCGTGTGGAATCTGGGATTACGGATTCTTACTTTTGCATAATGATGTCTTATGAGCTCACATTTAGTTTATATCTGCAACTAGGACAATTTTATATGAGCTACATAGAGAGACCTGTTTCATGTTGGGAAGACTTTTGGCACGGAGAGATGGATACATTTTGGTTAATTATATATATATATGTCGGAGATAAGCTAGTTGTTTGTTTGGTCATTGTTTCCAAATTATTATCGAGTAACTAAAGTTGTTTGTGTGTAAATGATGGACAGATTTTGACCTTCGAGTAAATGATGGACAGATTTTGACCTTCGAGTAAATGATTCACTGCTCAGCTAGAGACAATGGTGTTGGTAACCCAGAAATTACAGGTATCTTCAACATCGATCTTTTAAATCCCAAATTCCGTGTGTGTCTGAATTTCGGTAAAATGTTGCACTCTCGATCTTGTAAAAGCTTCTTTTACTTGCCACTCTAGAAATATAGATGTTTATTGTCTTAATGTTACCTCATGTAGGGTTCACATGTCTTGTTTCCTTGGAGTTCACCAACATGGACCACAGGCTTGAGTTTAAGGAGACCTGTTACTACAGTGCACTTTGTTGAGAGGAGAGTTAAGCATTTACGTTTGAAGCAAAAATGTTTTTTTAGGTGAGAATCCCACTTCAAGAGTTCCTGCTTAGGTACTGCTTAGTTGAGACTCATGACTCTCTCAAGTATTACCTGAGACCTACTTGTTTGCTGACAAATTCTTTGTTAGATACTGAGACATTGTTTACAGCATAGGGTTTGATGTACTCCATGATCGGCTTATGATCGCTTAGGAATCTACTTATATACAAAATTATAGTTTATATATAATTCTCTTTGCAATTGATTCTCGGAACATAAAATTCTGTGAAAATCTTTCGCAGTTTAGGGTCCCCTTGCTATGGTGGATTGAAAGCAAAACCCTTTAGAGTTACATCATTCAAAGGCGGCATCAAGAATAATGAATCAGGAGGAAGTGAGGGTGGGAAGAAAGTTACTAATAACTCGGTCAAACTATCTTACTGTTCAGATGATGATGAAAATAATGTGAATGGCTCTCCAAAGGCACAAAACACTTCCCTTTCATATACCTCAGAAACAGATGATTCAATTACAGGGCAACCTGCTATCCAGAAACTATTCAAAAAATGGCTAACAATGCTGCGCACACAATCACCTATTCAAGTGATTGACGAGGCTTTACGAGGAGAACAGGTTCCGCAAACAATGAAGACAGACACTGAAACAGAGATCCGGAAAACGGAGATCCTCCAGAGTACCAAAAATACAGTTTGGTCCTGGTTTTGGGGTCTAGACACTGCTATCAAGATTCCATTGCTGTTATTGTAAGTATAAGCATAAAAAATCTCTCTTTTTTTTTGATGAGGTAACAGAGTAATTATTACTATTTGCGCACCAATTCAGTAGTGGAAAACCAATTAGTTGAAAGTTTTTGATGTCCTAATGAATATTCAAGAGTGTCACAACCACTTTATTTTCTAAGTTCTTTATGTCTTAATTATACTTTTACATTGACCATTTTGCAGTGTTCCAGCTTTCCTAGCTGTTAATGCAATCTATGGTTCTGAAGTTACAAAGGAGTTATCTCCTATGTGGGTTGCAGGTCCCTTGATCGTTGCGCTTTATGTCAAAATGTTTCAAGGACTGTGTGCCCTTTACGCCTTCTGCTTCAACCAAACCATGAAAATGATAAGAAACTTACCATCATATTACCTTGTAGCATACCATTACATTGCCCATGGAAAGCTCAGAGATGACGTAAAAGCTTTAGTGTTCCGACCTGCGGAAGCCATCAAGAACACAGACTACAAAGAGCTCACTCGCACTAAGCTGAAACAGTTCCAAGAGTGGGTAGTTGAAAAATACCTGGATTTTGTTGAATCTGTATGGCCTTATTACTGCAGAACTATCAGATTTCTGAAGAGGGCTAACTTGATTTGAAGCTCTTAAACATGGAACCCCTCAAATTCTGACTTCTCAGGGCTTCTTTTATGATATTTCTCTGTTTGTTTACTTTTTTTATTCTTAAATGTTAGGAAGGCGTTTCATGATTATGCTGTTGTCTCTTATGTGTACTGTTATTTTTTTTTTTTTATGAGGTTATACAATGAGTTCCTTTACTAATAAGGGTTTCCTTAACTCCAGGCTTTTAAATATCTACACATTTATAGACGTGTTTAAAGATACAACAATAGAAGAAATAACTGGTTTCTAAAGGTCTCTTTTAAACTCTTTAGCTCCTGAAATTTGAGGGTAATGTTTCTTCAGTGAAATACTCCTTTTTCACGGTCTCTCTTGAGCAAAACTTGACCTTCACATAAAGCAAGCTTTTTTTAATCTTCTAGTATTAGTGATCCCTGAGCGAACCCGGCAATCAAACAGGACTCGCGGTTGATTGGAATTAACAAAAAAGCTAGTAATGCGCTCAACAAGGATTCTGAGGATAGCAATAAGAAATGATGTATCAGAACATAGTAATTCGGTATGGAAGTTACCAAAGAAGCGTATTGCTTCACCAATGGTTTGGTGAATTGCCAAATTGGCTGGAAAATAAATGGAGCATCTACAAAAAGGACTTCATCCAATCGGCTTGGATAGTAATAGTAGAATACGTCAAACTGCAGAGAAACGATGAAGAAGACAAGAATAAGATCAAAGACTAGTCTTCTTTGATTTTTTCGGACACTAGCTATCAAAACGATTGACCTGTAAGAAGATAGAATACCAGGAAAGTCAAGAACTTAAGATCTGCGTTCTGAGATCCGAACCCACGGAGATCAAATATCCCCAATATCTTGTGTTGTCCTGCTGGTAGCTTACTTAAAGCTTTTTCAAGTATGAACACGCAAAGTTTTTCATCTTCCACTGGATCAAGGAGCTGCAAGACGCCAGATATATCACAAATTCTCATCTATTGTAAAACTGCATTGCAGAAGCATAAAACGAGTTCTAACTTGCCCCGGGGATGTGCTTTGTGGGAGCTACAATAACAACTGGTCGACCTTTTACATCTAGGAAATCATGGACATAGGCTTTTCCTGTGTCAGAAGCGGTTTTGACAGAATTTTCAGATAGCTCATCTACCTTGAAATCGCGACGCCATTTCTAAGCTTTAAACTAAGGAACACGTAAAAGCCGACCTTATTCAATATGACCACAACACAAGCAACATCTGATTTGATTCTACAGGTTCTGCATAAAAGTGAACTCTGTGGCAACTTTTCAGTATTATAGTTAAGTATTGATTGAAGATAATAATAACAAAACACAAGGAAGAGGATACAATAGCTTTAGTTAGCTTTCCAATCGCTTCATCAACTGAAAATCTCCGATCTTTCAAAAACCATAGGATCATTTCCTCATCATCTCTTCCGTTTTTACCAATTGGAAGACTAGAGCAATCTTTTGCAAGCCGTTCTTTTACTTCCAAAACTAGCTGCATCACAAGTTAAGAACCCAAATTTTCGTTACACAGCCCCCCCAGAAGACACATTCTCTGGTCTAAACAATCAATTACATTCCCGAGAACCTGAAACTCCAACAAAATTAAATCTTATAATGCAGTAAATAGTGAGCAACAAATGTTTCAAAGACCAAGAAGAAGTAGTTCCTGAATTTTCCAAAGTCAAATCTTCAGTTATATTAGAACTCAAAACCCCAATTTTGGAGACCACAAAACCAAAAGACTAAGACCATTTTTTTCTTCGCAGACGAAGTTTTCAATGGCAATGGAGAAACAGACAGGCATATCCGAAAAAACATATTGCGTGAGAAATTGAAACAAGCAACGTCTTCGTAACATTCATCCAATTTCCATGATTCTATCTCTCTGTCTTACTCTTTGCTAAAAGAAAAAAACCTTGTGCGCATATTGGGAATCAGACACGCAACTCCGGACGGAGAATCTGCAGTTCCGAGATGGGTTACTGTACAAATTCATCGAGTATTTGAGATTGACTGAAGCAGCAACGAGGGTTGAGCTGAAACGGGTCGACATTGAAGACAAATCTCGTAACCCAGGAAAAACTTCGTTTTTATTTTATTTATAACGAACTTTTGATCTTGAAATTGATGATTTTCAGAAATTTGGTCGATGAGAGGATACGGGAAATCCAGAATTTTCAAGACTTCTCAGAAGCTAAGCTTTTCCTCACCACAAAACACATTTGGAATTTTGCGATTTATTGATGCATAAGCTGAAGCAAGCATAGGGTTTTGATTCTCCCTTTTATAGACAGTTCTTGCTTCTTATACACATGGTACGGCTCTTCGTCAGGATACAGAGTCGGATCCGTTCATTTTCCGGATCCGGTTCAACGTCTAGATCGACTACAACGACGACTAAAATCTCTATAAATTAATTGCTTTCAGGATCCGGTACAACGTCTAGATCGACTACAACGACGACTAAAATCTCTACAAATTAATTGCGAAAATCAAGTAACTATTATAATTCTAAAAACTAATTAAGTAAATATCATATGGTTTTTGAAATTAAATAAGTAGTTGTGGGGCCAAAGTCAAGAAATACAAAATGGCCATTAAAAAAAAGGGAAAATTAGAGAATTCTTTTTGTCAATATCAATACTGGTCACAACTAACCGGCCCATTAGCCAAGTTCATGTATAATGCAGGCGACGGGACTCAATCCCGAAATGTGCAAGTGCGCCTGCTATTTACAGGATTTACCCTTACCACTGAACTAAATGCCACTTGTAAACGTGTCTCTTCTAAAACTAAACCTTTTTAAACAAGTTTTAAAATCTAAACTTTTTTTTTAACTGTTCTCTATCTTAGTCTATTCGATCTTATCTCAATTTTAATTTTTTAATATTTTGTGATAAGATATACCTAATATTTTTCCAAGTTTTTTTTGGTGATATCTCCAATTCTCTGTGAAAGATTCTCCCAATCACAAATATATATGTAAACCAATTGAAAACAAAAATATCTTAAGAACTTGCATAACACAATTAGGGATCCCTATACATTATATGAGTTTTTAGTTGTTGAGAGACAATTAAATATTCAGAAAAACATTCTAAAATTTATTATACTTTGCTGAGTCTAAGTCTTCATTCAAATTTACAAGGTATACATCGTTCATTCTCCATTAATTATTGTTTTCAGTGGTACACATGAAATCAGAATATGCTAGAAGAAAAATTATGATTAAGTTAGACTCAAACACTATAGAAACATAATAATTTAAAGTTTAACTTTGTTATTATTATGTTATATTGTTTTAGTCTTTGTTTAGTGTTTAGACTGGTTTTAATCTTGTTTGAATCATATCAATTCCATATTATATTTTGCTTTAATCTCGCTCACATATAATTCAATTTTAATAGAACTATGTCTAAGTTTAATTATGGTTTTCGTCCAATGTAGTGATGGACAAATATTTTCCAAAACGTCTTTTAAATAAGGGAGAAGAGCCACAAGTGGAACATATAAACAATCGTTGTAGGTATTCTCTTATGGGAAAACTTGAAAGATTTTTTCCGAATGAATACAATGAAGTCAAGAGAGCATCAGTATTTAAGGATATTTTGGCAATAAAAGAAAATGGTTTAGCCTACTCGGCTCGACTAATACACAGTATGATGTGTAGACAGCTAGCTACAAAGAACAAGTATGAAGTATGGTGTGTATTCGGAGAACGACCGTTAAGATTTTCTTTACAAGAATTTTATGCGGTTATGAGGCTTAAGTATGAGGGTGATTAAGTTAGCAATGATATTGAAAATAGTGAAGATGATGATGGGTTTTGGAGTTTGCTGCTAAAGAGAAAAGAAAATATTAGCATTAAAACATTAGTTGATCAACAATTAGACAATGCTAAGAAATAGAAACGTGTGGATAAAATCAGATTTGTGTATGTTTGCATCATAGCCAGATTGATTGTCGCAAAAGATGAAAAAGCTCATATTCCACACAAATACATCAAGCTGATAATGAACATCAATATGGTTGAAAATTATCCATGGGATCGTGATGCATTCAAGTGTTTAGTTGATTATATCATAAAAACACGAGAGAAGTTGAAAAATCCCAAAAGCTACACTTTTGATGGTTTTTCCTATGGATTTCAGATTTGATCATGGAGGCAGTTCTAATTATTGGAATTTTTTTGGCAAACAAATTTAGTAATGATTCTTTTGGAAGCCCACTATGCTCAAATTGGAAGGGTGTTGCTAGAGTTTCATACGCTGAGATTAGCAACCTTGAAAGCACATTTCAAACAACTGTAAGTATTAACATTATCATTTTCTTTCTAATATAAAAAAGATTTAATGAATGAGTATAATTTTTAGTATAGTTACATTTTTTCCTATTAGAGATTGAGTTGACTGATGAATGAATTTCTTAGATAAAATCGTGAATAATAATTATTACTTATGTCAATACAGGATTTAATCTATCCATACATGGATTCTAGTGCAAATTTTGATATTTGTGAATCGAGTGATTTTTCCTGGCCCGATGAGATGAATGATGTTGGTGTAAATAATTTGAAAGCTGTTATTACTCGGGGTCATGATTTTGGAGGTCATATGTGGGAGAGCTTACAACAAAATAGCACTAGTCATACTCGAAATAAGCGAGTTGAAGAAGAAGTTGACAATCAGATTTTTCCGGAAGTGAATGAAGATGTAGTTTCTGAAGTGAGTAGACACAAAAGAAGAGTATCAGACTTAGGTGCACAACAACGCAAAAGACAGTTCTTGCATCAAGGAAAGGAAAAAAAGAAAGTATTAATAAAGAAATAAAGTCTTATATTCAAGAAATGTTTGACGCTGTTTTCTTAAGACTTGAGGAAAAACTTGACAGAAAAATTGATAAGCGGCTGGAAAAGTTAGAAAATAAGTTCTCGAATTTAAGAAATTCCATATATGAAATTTCCCAAAATACAGAGACAGCCACAACATCAAAGCCTTTCAACACTAATTGTTTATAGTCTAATATTAGGGTACGTAAAAAATAAAACCTTTTCCTATATTATTGTACCTTTTCCTATATTATTGTATTATTTTTATGCTTTATAGTTTTGGGCTTATGTTACTATAATTTTTTTTACGTTTTTAGCTTTCTTTCATATTTTAATATTTCATGTTACATTAGTTTTGTTTGCCTAAGAATTTATTTCAATCAGGTAACTAGTATCTTGAGTGATGAATATTTTGTTACGTTTTATGATTTAGTTTTTAGGATATTATTTTTTATGCTGTATGATTTCTTTCTTATGTTAGTGCTCTTTTAAGTTGTACTTTTTTTCTTCTATTAATTTTGTTATAATGAGTTGGTATGTAATATATGACAGGCCGAAAGTATACATGGAAGTTTTCTAAATATTTGCACTGTCAGTAATTTTCAAGACCTGTTATTTAGTGGATTCGAGTCCACTCAAGCATGTGAAGAAAAAAAAACAAATTATTTCTCAGCACCAAATAAAGATGAAACTCCAAAATTAGTTGACGACTCTATTAACATCAAGACAGAAGATCGATTATTGGTGTTTGTATCTGATAAAGGTTTCAGTGATATGCAGGATTGGTCTAATAAGCACGAGTATGTAAATCACTTTTTAACTATGCTTTAAGTGGTTTAATAAATTATTAATGCTATAATTCTCTTATTTTATAATATCTTATAGAATAATGAAGTTTGGTCCTACTGTTATTGATGTTGGATTACTGTCATGGATCATAGGTCCAAGTCAATGGTTCAAAAACGAGGTGAGTTAACAAATATCTCTTTAAAATTTCCAATTCATATCATATTCAATTTTACAAAATCTATATTGTTATTAGGATATGGATGCTGTGATGTACTTATTCCGGGAGAATACATCTTTAGGTCGTTGGAAATCAAATCGCGTTGGTTTCATGAACTGTCTATTCAGTGTACAACTCAAAATAGAATATCAGAAACTCATACAAGATCGTCGAAAGTACAAATGGGATCATTTTATGATAGCGTATGGGAACGGGGAACTTCCCTCCCATGGAAAGATGGAGAAATAATGGGCAACAGATATCGACCGTACATACACTCCGGTGAATATTGATACCACTGGATTTCATTGTGCATCAATCTCATTCAAAGAACAATCGAAGTATTTGATTGTATGCCGAACAGGAAATAAAATTAAAAATACGTGGAGCCATTCAAAGTAAGTATCCCTCGTATCCTAAAAATGATTTTGCCACCCTCTATTGGAAAAGATTTAAACTTGACACCATATTCTGTAATACATGCACCGGTACGAAAGGAGCTTAATAAATCAAAATGTGATTATGGACCATATGCACTAAAGTATATTGAGTGTCATGTACATGGTCTAGACACTTCTTTGCTCGATGATGACAATATTGGAGAAGTGAGGTTGAAGTTAGCATTTGATATATGGCAAGCTGCAGCTGATCCTATTTTCCTTGATCGAATGTCAAAATATACTCCTACAGTGTTTGATTCAGATATTCCAGTTATAGAATTGGCATAGTCTTTTTGTTCTTTTTGGTTATTTTTGTTAGTGAATTATGTTTAACTACAGTGACAGTACATTTTTAGCGATCTGGTTGGGGTTTAATTTATGTTAGTTTTTTGTTATTTTTGTGACGTTTGTTACGCAATGACGTGGGTTTGAGACATCCTGTGTTCTTCTCATGTTGTGTTTTTGTGTTGACACTTGAGTTGTTGATTCTAGAGAGAGAAAAGGAAGGAGGGAGAGAGAGGAAATTTATGGATCATAATAGTAAAGTAAGGTTTGATCACTAACGAAAGAACCTCGAAGTCTTTATGGATCATAATAATAATAAACTTAGTGTAATTGCTTTATAGCTGGAGAACATCAAATACACACTTGAGTAGTTCGAGGTTTCAAAGTTGTTGATGACATGACTCATTTGATGTATATAAGTTAAGCTCGTGTTAGTGTACTTAACATTTGTGTTTCGTTATTTGCTGGTATTTTTGAACTTTTTTACTGTATATTAGCTTTTAGATACATTATCTATTCTTTAAAACATAAATTTTTCCATTATTACGCTAAGTTTTAGACATTTTTATATATTGGTGCACATATTCGATGTATCACTTCAGTGAAATATGAACAATAACTCTTCAAAGAATTTGATACATTATTGATATTTGGTTTAAAAAAAATACACAGCTGCAAAGGGACCTTATATAATGATTCAATCAGCTAGCCTTAAGGCCGTAGACTTAAAATAAATAAAAACAAAAAAATAGAACAAAAATAAGAAGAGTTATTGTGCAAAACTCACAAAAAAGGCCTCTCCACATGTTGGAGTTTTGAGCCACGACTCACTTAAACTCTTACACCCTAAACTAGATTCAAACTAAAATTTGGAGCTGCTCGAATCCATTATACCTGCATAAAAATTAATAATTAAAATAAAACGTACCTTAGTCATTGGTAATATGAGATGATGTGCTTATATTGGTATATCACATGTCGCTCTATTGTGTCAAGTGTTATTACATCGACTACACTTGTGCATGTTAGATCTTTGTGAACCCTGTGAACCTTGTGATCCTCGAATCTAATCTTCCAGTTTCATGCCTTCTTTTCTTACGTCTTCCAGGTCTTCTTCGTGTTCCAGGTGGTAAAATTTCAACATTGTCAACATCAGGTGGGATACACCATTCATCTTCAAGAACTGATATTGGGTTAATACATTCCTCATAAGCCATTCTCCATGCAATCGTGGTATATAGGTAATCGGCGAGTGTGTGAATTTCAATATTTCTAGAAAAAGCTCCCTTTATGGCATGCCTGCAAGGTATTTTTTCTAAATCAAATTTTCGACATGAACATGTTTTTCTTTGCAAGTCGAGACATACTCGAAGGTTTCACCCTTAACTTGGAATTTGCTTAAGGAAGAAGAGAAATCAACGTTTTTGCCTTTTCTACTCTTCTTTCAATCTTTTTCTCCACATCAATGGTTAGAGGATGGTTATGCTCCGCACTTGACGCTTGTCGTTCATAAAACCATGTTGTTAACATTTCTCTGATACTTTCCAACAAAGGTATTACTGGGTATTCTCTAGGTGATCTCAATACTGAATTTATCGACTCAGCGGGGTTTGTGGTTCTAATGTCGAATTGATAGCCTGGAAAATGACAACAGGCCCATTTTTTAACATTAGCATCCTTGAGGTATCTCCCAATAGGCAGACTGATGCTGCAGATTTGCTTGAATAACTTTTCGAATTCAGCAATTTTATATGCTTTTGAGGCCTTTGCCACCAACCCAGCCAAGCCCTTTACCTTAAAATTTGTTACCACATTATCCAACAAGTGATCGATGCATATACCATAGCTTGCCAGCGGATAATTTTTTCCAAGTGATTTACCAATTGAGCTATGTCTATCTGACACAAAAGCCAATCCTTGCTCGTCTGCAATAACAACTTTTAGTTGCATGAAAAACCACTCCCATGATCGATCATTCTCCGAATCAACAATCCCAAATGCTATTGGATACAAATTAGAGTTACCATCTACTGCTGTTGCAACAAGTAAAACACCCTTGTATTTGCTCTTTAAAAAAGTCTCATCAACCACAATCACCCTTCGAATAGCCTTGTAGAACCCTCTGATACACTGACCGAATGAAAAAAATAGATATTTGAATCTACCATCATTCTCATATTCATAACTCGTATGCGTACCAGGATTTGCTTCTTTCAGCATGTGCAAGTATTTTGGTATTTTCCCAAAACTTTGCTCTGGTATACCTCTTACGATGTTAACTACAAACTCACGAGACTTCCACGCTTTTGAATAAGAGAGATGTGATCCATGGTCTGTACGCATAGTACTCATGATATCATTCGGTTTAGGATCTTCTTTTACACCCTCATATTTTTGTTTGATTAAGTGGTCAATTGTTTTTGCCGAAGCTCTCCTAGAGAATTCATTTCTCTTTGATGGTGCACATGTATGTTCTGCTACATACTTATTGATGCGAAAATATGTGGAACCTTGTAAACCCTCTGCATGTATTCTCCAATTGCAAGCATTGTCTTTGCAGCATATACTCCAAAATTTTGTGCAGGATTTTGTAACTTTGTAGTCAAAATTATGTTTCATGGCACACATTTCCAAAGCAACCTTCATATCGTCTTTTCTTTTGAAATGTTGATGCACCTTTATATCCTTTACCACCCTAGAATAAATCTCATTGTTGTCAGTAACATTTGCAGGTTTAAAATCATCTCCACCAAATTCAGATTTCACACATCCTTCAGACCTTTTAGGTAGACTACCAGCATCATCACTTTCATTGTGATGTTAATTTTTTTCTCCATCATTTGAATAACATGGCTCCTCATTCAAATCTATTTCAAACTACTCTTTTGATCCTCGGTATTAGGTTTAAATGTTACACACACCTTTATCATAGTCTTCTCTTTTCTTAAGTACGTAAACAAATTTTTTACTTGCTGTTCATTTGAGACAATAACTGGAGGAGATTCAAAGTTGCCGATGAGATTAGTAGGTAAAAAACTGATTTCCACATTAGTTATATCCTCCTTTTCGTTGTAGTCCTCAAATACCATCTTCTTCAATTCTTCAAATGTAGTATTGGACTCCAAAGTTAGTAATCTACCACATTTATCTTTATTAACTATAAATTTCCATTCATTATTTCGTAACAATCTCCATACACCATAAACTATGTAGGTCTGCACCGAATCCATCTGTGACATTTAAGAATATAGTTGTCAAATATATTTGAATACGAATCCTAATGTTTATATAAGAAGGCGATTCTGTTTTCTACCTAATCTGGAATTCATCTTCTACCAAATCTAGAATTCGTCTTCTACCTAAGCTAGAATTTGTCTTCTACCTAAGCTAGAATTTGTCTTCTACCTAAGTTAGAATTCGTCTTTTACCTAATATAGAATTTATCTTCTACCTAATCTAGAATATGTTTTATACATAATATAGTACATTTTCAATCTAATCTAGAATACGACTTATATGTAATTTAGAATACGGTTTATATGTTCTCTTATTACAAACTATATAATCTAAAATAAGTCTTCTTTATAATCTAGAATTTATCTTCTGCCTAATCTTGAATTTGTCTTCTATCTAATCTAGAATTCGTTTTCTACCTAATCTAGAATTACTCTTCTACCTAATCTAGAATTCGTCTTCTACCAAATCTAGAATTATTCTACCTAATCTAGAATTCATCTTCTACCTAATCTAGAATACATTTTATATCTAATATAGTATATTTTCTATCTAATCTAGAATATGTTTTATATGTAATTTAGAATACGCTTTATATGTTCTATGAGTACAAACTATATAATCTAAAATAAGTCTTATATTTAATCTAGAATTTACCTTATACGTAATCTAGAATTCATCTTCTACCTAATCTAGAATTTGTCTTCTACCTAATCTAGAATTTCTCTTCTACCTAATCTAGAATTCTTCTTCTACTTAATCTATAATTCGTATTCTACCAAATCTAGAATGCGTCTTCTACCTAATCTAGAATTCGTTTTCTACCTAATTTTGAATACATTTTCGAGTTATCTAGAATATGTTTTCTACTTAATCCATAATATGTGTTCAAACTAATTTAGAATACATCTTATATCTGATCTAAAAATATGGTTTCTATGTTTTTGGATTCTACATTAAGTAATCTAAATTTCATCTTGTAGGTAGCTTTTTACTAAACTAAATGTTCTGAATTATGTAATCTAGAAAATATTTCTACATAATTTAGATAACGTTTACATTGGATTTAGAAATGATGTTGATATGTAGTATAGTGGAAGCATCTAAAATCTCTTAATAATACCAATTTACATGATTATATTTTGTGATATGATATATGTGAACAAGTGGTATTTCAACATTGAGAATGTTCGAAATACTACAAAATTTTACAAAATATAAATAAAACTTATATCATACAAAAAAATCTGAAGTTGTGAAAATTTTATATTATGATAACATTCATAATTTAACAATAATGCATGGATTCTACAATGTTATTTTAAGTCATTAATTTTTAAACAATAAGAACAAAAAATATTTAAATATTAGATTGTACATGTTGTAGTTTCAAAACTTGATAATAATTAATCAAGGGACACAATTCATTTGGGATTTCTACTTTGAGAATGATCACGAAACTACAAAATTTAACAAAAAAACTTAAACTTATATCATACTATACAAATTACAAGTTATGAGAAACTTACATAATTGATAGTAGGCTTTCACAAAGATGATAACTGACTGACTTGAACAAAAATAGTAGATTAGGAATTGATTGATAGAAAAATAAAAATTAAAAGAAAAGAACATTAATACTACACTTTGAAAGAAGAAGTTGATGGTTAACTATATATATATATATATATATATGAAATTGAATTTTTAAAAAGAACGAATTATGCTTCAATTTCACAAATTTGAATTTGTTTCTGAAATAATTGTTTCAAGTGTTGTTACACCATAATAAATCTCAACAAATAATTCAAAAAAATCAATATATTTGACCGTTTTACATTTTTTATTTATCAACTCCAACGTCACTATTATTTTAATAACCGATATTGTGTTGGGTCCTTAGAAGTAGTAACTACCAAAAAGATTACTTTGGAAAACAATAGAAATGTTTAGTTTTGGAAGAGTAACGTTATTTTTTCATAATTTTCTAATTTTCCCAAAAAAAATTATCTTCTCAAATGCCATACCACATGTTTCGGAATCTTATCTTCACTCTCTCTCCTTTCTTCTCTGCCATTGTTATCTCTTTAAGAACTTTTTTATTTCTTTCCTTTAAAATAGAGATCAACGATTTTATTAATTTATGTTTCTTTCATGTGTAAGGAAACATGTGGATTTATTCATGCTTGGCGAGTCCCGTGAATGTATGGTTTTGAAACCCTAAATCAAAATTTTACAGATTTTTCTCTTTTACAGTGATTTAGTTGTGTTTTGCATAATTGGTTTGTGATTCAGATTTTAAACATAAATCTTGAAGATTAGATTTTTATTCTGACTGTAACTAGGTGTGTGCTGCTTTGATTGTGTCCATTTTGATTATCTGAACACAAATCTTAAAGCTTCTCATTGTCCATGAACATTTTGTGCGTTTGCTGTTAATATTTTTGTTATCATATAAGTTAATTGTTATCGCAGTTTTTTAAAATAGTAACATGTCTATAGTTTTTGTACGCTCTACAATTTATTGCCATCCATGCTGTTCTAGAAATTCAGGACAACTCAGCATCATCATTGGCACCAACAATCTTTGAATCATCATCTAAACCCGCCGAGGAGAGTGAGCGAAAAGAAAAAGTATAACGACCCCTTCAGGCTGTCAAATGCTAGGAAAATCGAGTGGAGTGCAAGGTAATATCTAATGATATATACAAAACAAACTAGTACTCGCTAAATATTTTAGTTACCGCTACATGTGTGTTTTGCAAATATTTATGTCTTTAACTGCCACAATTTTATATGTAGGTTAACATCTGTAACGGAAGATAAAGACCTAACATGGTCCGATGAAGAAACCAATAAGAAAGTAATAGAATATATACATGAATTGTTCTATTCTGTGATCATCCATCTATGTGTGTAGTCCCACAACTAAACATGGGTTTGCCTCCACCAATAGTTTGAAAAAAGCTGGCAGCAAGCCATAACTACCCATGCCAGAACCCAAAGCACTGTCTATTGCGGAGACAAGAATGTTTGCATATAACTTTAATTAATAACTAAATAGTTATCAGTTAACAAATCAGATAGTAATAGTTTTAACGGTAACTTAATTATTTTACGGGAACAAGAATGTTTTGCATATAACTTTAAATATTTTCGTGAAATCGGAAAATATACAAAGTCCGTGGTAAATTATTTGTTATCTATAAACATATATGTTATATGTAAAATTATGTAAAAATTATACTGGATAAAAATTGATAAGAGTTTACAAAATGAAACATGCTTACACAGTACATGACATAGAAATAAGCATAAAAGTGGATGGCATAGGTTGTTTTGCACAAACACATAGAACAATCTCTTGCAATGGTACTCAAGTTTTTCCATCTCTTTGCACCTTCCTAAGTCATATGCAGCATGTGATTGACCTTCTCGTCGATTTCTTCATCGGACCACATCAGGTCTTTTTTTTGGGACAACATAATCCAGTTGTATGATGGACTTGATGTTAACCTGTAAATCAGATTATAACAGATAACAATATGTTTAACCGTAACTTAATTATTTTACGGGAATAAAAAAGTTTTGCATATAAATTTAAACATTGCCTTGCACTCGAAGTCAATTTTCTAGGCATTTGACAAAACACTGAAATAATAACATGATTTTTAACTGCAATAATGCAATGATTTTTACAGATAGAAAGACATCTAACAAGTCTGGCAGACTGCAGAGTTGGACGCTTTGTGCAAGTTTAACAACATTTATGAGAATGACATTAATTAGCTGCCCAAAAGTGCTAATAAAAACTAAGTAGACACAAACCAAAACAGCAGATATGCAGTTATTCTATCTGGAAGCAAGCAAAAATATATGGATTTTGTGTTGTAAACAGAATCAAACGCCGGTTATGCCAGTTACACAGTTCAAATCATAACAACAAATTCAAAAATTATGTTCTAAGTCACACCCACTTTTGCAAACACACACTTAAATCTGCAAAAATGTGATTTAGGGTTTCCGCCACACATTACCAAGACTCAACAAGCCTAAACACAAAACAATCATACCCAAAGACCCATAAAAACCACCCAGAGAAGAAATGCAAAACGCAAAATAAAACTTTTGCGGTTATTACATATATAAATATGCAAAACAAATATATATCTAGCAACAAGCCATAACTACTCATTCTAGAACCTAAAGCAATTCCCATTGCAGGGACATGAATGTTTTGCATATAACTTTAATTAATAACTAAATAGTTATTAGTTAACAAATCAGATCGTAACAGTTAATAATATATTTAACAATAACTTAATTATTTTATGGGAACAAGAATATTTTGCATATAATTTTAAACATTGTCTTGCAATCGGAGAATATACTAAGTTTGTGGTAAATTATTTGTTAGCTACAAACATATATGTTAGATGCCAAATTATGTGAAAAATATGCTCGATAAAAATGGACAAGAGTTTACAAATTGAGACACGCTTACACAGTACATGACATGGAAATAAGCATAAAAGTGGATGACATATGTTGGTTTGCACAAACACAGAGAACAATCTCTTGTAGTGGTACTCCAGTGTTTCCATCTCTTCGCACCTTGCTAAATCATATGCAGCAAGTGATTGACCTTCTCGTTGGTTTCTTCGTCAGACCACATCATGTCTCCTTTTTTGGGACAATATATTCGAGTGATATGATGGACTGGATGTTAACCTGTAAATCAGATTATAACAGATAACAATATATTTAACCGTAACTTAATTATTTTACGAGAACGAGAAAGTTTTGCATATAACTACATTGCCTTGCATTTCAGGTCAATTTTATGGGTGTTTGACAAAACATTAAAAATATAACATGATTTTAACTGCAATAATACAATTATTTTTTGCAGATAGAAAGACATCTAACAAGTCTGGTTGACTGCAGAGTTGAGCATTTTATGCAAGTTTAACAATATTTGTGAGAATGACATAATTAGATGCCTAAAAAGCTGATACAAATCTAAGTAGACACAAACCAAAATATCATACACACAGTTATCTTGTCTGGAAGCAAGCAAAAATATTTGGAATTTATGTTCTAAACAGATTCAAACGCCAGTTATGCCAGTTATAGAGTTCAAATCATAACAAAAAATTCGAAAATTATGATTTAAATCATATCCAGTTTTGCAAAACACACACTTAAATCTACAAAATGTGATTTAGAGTTTCCAACCACACATTACCAAGACTCAATAAGCCTAAATACACAACAATCATACCCAAAGATCAATAAAAACCACTCACAGAGGGAATGCAAAACACAAAATAAAAGTTTTTGTGGTTATTACGTATATAAGTATGCAAACACAAATATGTATCTGGTAACTAATTTGTTTGAAGTGAACTGATTCGTTTGCATATGTCATTAGAAACAAGTTGAAGAACTCGCTGCTTAAACTCACCAACGAAGAACATCAAAACACATATCACACACAAAAATCAAACGAAATCAGATTCTAAGACTCACCAATGAAAAATACCAAAACCCAGACCAGTAGATAACCATAGCTTGCTACAACGTTTCAAAAAATTTATCAATTAAATTCTAGAATCTGAAATATAAGCCCCAAATCGCAAATACAAATCCCTAACAGATTGTAAATTCCCAAACTCGAAGGCTTGCCTAATAATTTGGGATCCAAGAAGATCTAGAAAATTTGATTAGCTTTATCGCATAGAATGATCCAATCGTGAAGCCACTTAAATCCAATGATCTAATCGTGAAACCCAATTACAGATATCTAATTTTCTAAGATGATGTGAGCTAATTTTTTTTTTTAAAAGATAGATTAGAGGAAAAGAGAATTTAATTGTAGAAGTTTTGTGGGAAAAATAGAGAGGAAGAAGATAGAACAACGAGAGATAAGGAAAGAAGAGATGAGAGAAAATAGGAGAAAAAAGATGAAGAGTGTGACATAAAAATAGGGTATAAAGACCTATTTTAGAAAATAGTACCCTATTAAATATAGAATTCACATCCACCTAATTTCCAAAAAATTTCATGACATACATTGCAATTTCTCAAATTAATAATAAGGTTGGAACTTCGAAAAAATATTAAGTTATAGAGGTATTAATTTATCCATCAATTAATTTATAGTATTTTTATTTACTAAAGTTATTTTATAAGAATAACTTAGGATTATTTTTAGATTAATCTTTTAAAAATTATAAATTTTGTATTTTGATCTGAACTGTTTTATTTCAACAGCTTATAATACTATTATAATAAAAATGATATATATTAAAGCTTTGAAAACTTAAAAAGATTTTGGATTTTTTTATGATATGTTATATTACAACATAGAACACAACAATTATTTTATAGAGTTGAGCTTTAGGAAAATTTTCATTTTTATAAAATCATACTTTAATATACAAACTTTAATATATATATATATGTAAATTTAGATAATTGTTAATTTATGATATCATTGAGACTATATTTTTACATACAGGTTTTCAAATAATTATTATCTTATTAATTTATTAAATTTGATCAAATTTTACTATAACCCGACTTGAGACCAGATGATTTTATTCTTTTATAAAGGTTATTAATTTATCGAGTATTAATTTAAGGAGGTTCTACGCTATACTTTCATATAACTTTTGGAAATATTTGTCAAATGTCACATTTGACTTTTAATTGTGAGAAAACGCCACAATGTTTGCCCTGAGTCATGCTACTTTAAAATAGTAAAAAGATATATCTATGTTCCATTTCTATATTATTTAGATTTTTTTGTTCATCAACGAATTTATAGACATCAATTCTATGAATTTATATCTATGTCTATGAATTCATGTTCATGTGTATGAATTTATGTCCATGCATATGCATTTATGTTTATATCTATGAATTCATGTCAATGTCTATGATCTAGAAGACAATTCATGTCTACGTCTATGACTTCAATGCTGGATAAGCTTCAAAGTATTCAACAATGTCTTGGTGAACAAGTTTCTATTAATTTAGGAAAGTTACTTAGATTAAAATATTCTCTAAAATATTGTTTGAAGATTAAGAATTAAAAAACTATTCCTAATAAGAAAATGAACTATTCCTTATAGGAAAAAGAAATTTAGGAATTAAAGTAACTATTCCTAATAAGAAAAAGGAAATTAGGAATTAAAGGAACTATTCATAGAATGCATATAATTAGCCCTGAGCATATAATCCGATACTCAAAACCCGAATCAAAACTCGAATCAAAACTGACCCAAAAAAGAAAAACCTAACCCGACAAAATATTTTTATGGATCCTAAATTTATGTACCTGGAAAACCGAATCTGAACCCAAACTAGAACCGAATGGGTACCCGATATACTTTTGTTAAATTTATATTCTTAGACTTATTTATGTTAATTCTTTACTATTTTTAAATTTGTATATAAATATCCAAACCCAAACCTGATTTATACTCGAACCAAACCTAACGCGAAAAGTCGAAATACCCGAATAAGTCCTAAGTTACTAGATCCGAAAACCCAAACTCAAAAAGACCTGAACCAAACCCGAACCCAAACCCAAAATGCCCACGCCTACCTATAATTATCTTGGTTGAGTTGTGACTTAAGGAAAGACTTTGAGTTGTTTAGTTTTTAGAGTTATATTTTCAAAGCAATCAGAATAACTATTGCTTATTATTCAATGTGTGCATTATCGATTTACATTGTTATCAAAGCTCAAGATTTTGTCGATCATAGGAGAAGGTGATTCAACATGTCGGATGAAACTCTAGTTACTCGGCCTAAGGAACTCGTACCCTCATCCATTCATTGTCCAATGTTAAACAAAACAAATTATACAGTTTGTGCAAAGAGAATGAAAGTGATGTTGCAAATACATAAGGTGTGGAAAATAGTTGAAAAAAGTTCAACTGATTCCGAAAAGAATGATATCGCAATTGGTTTGTTGTTCAATCTATTTCGGAGGAACTTATTCTACAACTAGGCGAACAAGATTCAACAAAAGGAATATGGACAACAATCAAGACTTGATCACTACAAGAAATTAGATGTATAGTGTCATTTACTTTATTTTTTTGCATCACTTTTTAATTGATACAACCACTATTTATATTACTTATAAAAATGAATCTGAAAATGGTGACTCAAATAGTTAATGTCAATTTAAGCAATTGATGTAACTACTTTCTTACTATAATTGATGTTAACTTGTGTCACATATAAAAAGTGATGTTACAATCTGTATCAATTATTGTAAATGATGAAAATAATTATGTCAATTACTAAAAATAATGTTAATATTTAAATTATTTACGGTAATCGATATTAATTTTATGTCACTTGTAAAAAATGAAGTTAAAATATATACTAATTGTCAAGAAACAAGTGACTCAGTTGGTTTGCCCTTATTTTCGCTAGGCATGAGGTGGTGGGTTCAAATCCCATTCTGCTCCATTTGGAGAACTTAAACTATGAATCAGGCTTTATTGTCGATCCAATATTACTTGTTGACAAAAATAAAATAATATATATATATATATATATATTAACTATTCTAAATGATGTTAATATTGTTTTCACTTGGAATAAGCGATGTTAGAAATTGTATCAATGAAAATAATTAAATCATTTACATTATTTATGTTAATACATGTATCACATAAATAATCATATTAATTTATTTTTTTGGTTGTACATATTAATTTGACTTTGTTGTTATTGCATCACTTTTATTCTACTTGTTATCATATTTTTGTAACATTTATAAATTATACTCAATTCGTCTTATCTTTTTATTTTTAATTATATTATTTAAAAATCCACTAAAAGTTGAAAATAAAGTATCCATTAAAAACATTAAAAAAAGAAAAAGAAAATAAAATAGATAAATCATTAAAACTATTAAAAAAACACCATAAAACTATCAACTAGCTAACTTGATGACCATTCACACCATCGATTAATACACCATTATCGTTCATGCCATCGCTTTTAAATGTTAACTTGATCATTACACTCATGTTTTCATTAACTTCATATTCTCTTTCCTGAAAAAGATACACTTACAAAACTAACCTATTGACTTTGGTCAATTGCAAAATTAATCTATTGACTTTGGTCAATTGCAAAATTAACCTATTGATTTTGGTCAATTGCAAAATTAACTTCTTTTTTTAAAACGTTTTTTTTCCATTCTAACCTTATTTGTCTCAAAATTTTGGTTTTACCATTTTTTTTATTTTTTTAAAAATATGAAAACATAAAAAGACTAAAATACTAATCAAATCTCAATTGTTTACAAAATTGTCATCTTCTTCAATTCTTTTATCCACCATTATCAACCAAAATTGAAGCTCTAAATGCACCATCACCAATCAATTTCGATTTCATTATCCTTCCTCGCCATTTCTAACCTAACAATATATCATTCTCTCTTCAATTATATCTAAAGAACTCACTAATTTGTGTTTTCAATTTTTTGAAATTCTTAATCTTTTATTTTTGATGCTTTTTGAAGCTAAGGGAGTAACGATTTAAGGCTTAGTTGGAGTACCTAGGCTTTAAAAAAAGGTAAACATGATCTCAACTCTTATCTATCTAAGTTTTTGCAGATTTTCAAAAATTTGTAGAGAGCAGACTTTACATAAAGTCTGTAGTTAAAAATAGAATTCATGTGAAGTCTACTACTCAACACAGATGTCAGTTTTGCAATTGACCAAATTTCTAGGTTCAAGAAGTAGACTTCAGGTGAAGTCTGTCCGTTTTTCTTTGAACATAAAAATAAAATCACAGACTTAACTAGAAATCTCCGTAAATACGGGTTAATTTTGCAATTGACCAAGAGTTTGACTTATTTTGCAGACTTCAATAGAAGTCTGTGGTAATATTTCCCAAGGTGACATCAACAACAGACTTCCGTGGAAGTCTACTTTTAGTTAAAGGAGTTAGTTTTGAAATTGACTAGAAAATAGCAAATATTGCCAAAAAAGCGCAAACTTCACGCAAAGAGTAGACTTCACGTACAGACTTTAGTAGAAGTCTAGAAAGTCACAGGCTTCTACTGAAGTCCATGATTTAAAATCAAATTGTTCATTACTTGATAAAATAAAATATACTTCACATGAAGTCTACAATATATTTCGAGTAGACTTCAAGTAAAGTCTGCTTTTAACGCAAACTTCATAAAAAAAGTCAAAATTTGGTCAATTGTAAAACTAACCCGCTTTTTCCAAGTAGACTTCAAGTGAAATCTACGAAAATACGTATTTTTCTAGGGAAATAACACATACTTCTATTGTACTCTACTCTAGACCCGCATACTTCAAGTTGAAGTCCGCTTAAAAAATCAACATTTGGTCAATTGCAAAACTAACTATTTTCTTTGTAGACTTCATTTTGTAGTGTGTGCCAAAAAGTTAACATTTGGTCAATTGTAAAAATAAGATAACGAAGTCTTCGGGTCTATTTAGTAGACTTCTACTCAAGTCTGCGTTTTGCAGAGTAGACTTCAGTAAAAATCTACTATTTATACCCATAGACTTCACTAGTAGAGTTCTGAGGAGGTCTGCCATGTTAATTTAATAAAAATGCATTTAAAGGAGGTTTATTTTTCTTATATTTTTTTTGTATTTTTCCTATGAGTATTTGATACTCTATTTGCTCATGTACAAGTTTCAAATGGTTATATATTATAGTTAATTCTGTGTTAATTTTTGAGATAATATATGTAGTTAGCTCAATCAAAGTACTGATGAAGTGTGTTTTGCTGTCTATTGATGAAATCTACTTAGTATATAGTACATTTCATATGAAGTGTCAATATGTTTTAGCTATTCATTTGCGATTAATGTGGTTTATATATATATTTAATTTCAGGTAATGATTCAGTTACCTGTTTTTATGAAGTCTCCAACGTTAATCTTGTAAAATACATTTAAAAAAAGTTTTAATTTTTTGTGTGTATTTTTCCTATGTTTGTTGTTTGATAATTTGTTTGCTTGTGTCCAAATTTAATATGGTTATGTATTGTAATTAAGTCTGTATAAATTATAGAAATAATCTAAATAGTTATCTCATTCAAAGTAAATTTCACATGAAGTTTACTCCAAATAGACTTCACTTGATGTCTACAATGTAAATTTTTGTAAAAATGTTATTAAAGCATGTTTAAGTAATTTTTTATTTTTCATGTGTGTGTTCGATACTGTGTTTGCTTATATAGAAGTTTTATATGTTTATATATTATATTTATGTATGTATATATTTTAAAAATAATTTAGGTAGTTAACTTATTTAAAGTAGACTTCACTTGAAGTCTCCATTAGTGTTTAGACTTCCGTTGAAATCTCCAATCTTTTGAATACTTCAAGTGAAGTAAAAGTATGTATATCTCGAATGTAGTGACTTGAATAGATTTACATTTGAGCTTTAGCATTAAGGCTTATTCGGATCTATACTGAGATTCACTAGGTAAGTAGACTTGATTTTGTTACAAAATTTGCTAACTCTAGTGTATTCTTTTGTTGGTTTGGCTTGTACATCAGACAACTTTCTTTCCTGCTACAAAATTAGTTAATAAGAATCTGAATTTTATTAAATTTACATAATAGTAGAAGGTTGTTCTTTCAATTCTTAAATTCTGAATACAATTATAGGAGATTAGAACGTTCAAATGACCTAAGGAAATCAAAACAATCAGAAAGGAGAAATTCTAGAGTAAGAGATGCAAATTGTTCCTTTCTTTTCTCCGCTTTCTGGCAACATCGGGTAGGGAAATTCTTGAGTACGAGATGCTTATGTTTCAGAGTCCAGTCCTGATGATATTGTGTTGGAGTCTGAGTCTCACAATGAGATTGTGCGTTCTGTCTTTGAGCAAATGTACTGTCATGAACCAAGTAACCAAGTAAGCTACGACAAAATGAACTTCCTGAGTTAGTTGCTACAGACCTTAAAATGGAAGCTAATTTAATTGGAACAAGCAGGTAATTTGCAAACAAAAGACAAAATAGTACATAATTAGTCCCAAGAAACAGAATAAGAATAACTTAAGCAGGGAATGCATAAAAGAAGGGCACTTGAATCTTCTAATCCAGATGCTCATGTAACACACAAGTGGAACATTCGTAGAGAATCGTTCATCAATAAACAAAGAACCTTAATTATTACAAGCATGCCAAACCTTTCTTCTGTTAAATCTAAATACCAATATAGAATTAAAGCAACTAAAACACAACTAATAAAGATTATGAAACATAATTACTCATATTTGTCTATCCAATCACATTTGTCTTTATTGTCTGGCCATAAAAAAGATTATGAATCATAATTACTCTTAAACATTACAATCATCTCTTATAATTTTCGATAAATAAATTTTAAAAAACGAACCTTAACGGGATTGTATTCGTAGAAAATTGGAGATGCAGGACATCTAAATGGTAGATTTGATCAACCTCCACAAACAAAGGTTCCGTCACATCTGAAACAAACTTTTTTATAAAAATTGTTTGTGTTCCATGCTCTCTTACCTGGAGAATGCAATCTCGTTGTCTAACAATACAAGTTCCTGTCTGCAAAACTAAAAAACAAAAGTATAGATAAGTTTGATCACAAACAAAGAGTAAAAAAAGTTAATGTTGGAGTTACCCAACTCACTTGGCCCGATAAGGAGAATTAGCAGGCCAACAACGATTTGGGCATGGGTCATCGCCTTAGGCCCACCCGAAGTCCGAGTTGCGAATCACGCCCAAACCCAAATGAATCACCGATTCAAAAAGCATACGACATTCCCTATAAAAGGGGAGACGAATCGTCAGCAAAAGGCATGTACTGTTCACTTGGATTATTCTTTGGGTGATCGGTCTAATTTCACCCCAAAACTTTCATATAACTATGAATGTACCTATACTTTGAGGTTCTTGTTAATTGCACACAAAACTAAAATTAAAACTCTAATTCCACCCGAACTATCACATATAGTACCACAAACACCCAAAGTTTACCTCTCTCCGTAATTGAACATAAAATTAATATTAAAAATCTAATTTCACCTAAACTAACATACATAGCTTAAAAATACCCAAAGGATCAAGATAGTTTTTCGTCAATAGAGCCATTTTCGGGTTGAGTTTTTTTGGGATTTCAGTTTCATTGATTTAATACACATTTGAAGATTTTTAATTTTTGGATCGGGTTCATTTTGGTTATAGTTCGGGTTTGAATTCAGTATTTCTATTTGTTTTCATAAAAATTCAAAATTTAAAATCGGGTAGAATTAGACTTTTAACTTTAATTTTGTGTGCAATTAAGAAGAGAGATAAATTTTCGGTGTTTCTCCTATTATGTGTGATAGTTCGGGTGGAATTAGAATTTTAATTTGAATTTTGTGTGCAATTAACATGTGCTTTAATGTTTAGGTATATACATAGTTATATGAAAGTTTTCGAGTGGAATTAGACCGATAACCCTTATTCCTTAGAATTTTCAAGAACAATTATACCGAGCCGAGCTCGAAGTTCACTTCTTTTACTTAATAAAGCACACTCAAATTCGACTTGCATATTTTGGTCGATATTTTTAGTTACTTAGCATAAACAAAATCTTAAATTTATACCCAAAAGTACCGCATTGAAGCGAGTACAAACAATTGGCACTCAAGAGAGGGTACGACAAAGATTTTAAACGATCAAGTAACAAAATGACCGACCAGAGCTCCTCAGCAAAAAATAACCGACCAAAGTTCGTCGGTAGGAAGCAAAAATTTCTTACCCGGACAAAAAATGTGTCCACCAGTCGCAAAGGCGTCCCCAACAAAGCCAAAGATTATACAACAGACCGATGCAACTCATGCGACCGAGCAGGAGAACAATAATGACAAGACATTAAGTGATGAAAAGGTACAATGTGTGGCAGATTCGCTCTTTGCCTTAATAGAACGAATGGAAAAGGCAACAGATTGGTCCGAACAGACTTCTCAGATGGTGGCCCAACTACGAGCCGAGCTCAGCGGAGACGTTGTCACAACCAGACGCCCCCAGTCTCCACCTCGTCTGCAAAGGCAGCTGTTCGACAGTCCTCCTGAGCCTCAGCAGAATAGAAGTCACGTAGGTGTGTCCGAGTCACCAGCGACTTTAATACCTGAACTTGACGACCCAAGAGATGTTGGGATACGGGCATTAAGGACCGAGGTAAGCAATATGATGGCTCAGATGCACTGATCTCAAAGCTCGGCCCCTGAGATAGCGCACGTACTTTCCGAAACGCAAAACACTCCATTCACCAAACAGCTCACAAACACTCCATTTTGTCCCGACTTGAAAGTTAAGTGCCCTACGTTCGACGAGAAGTCCGACCCCAGAAAGTTTCTCAAAGCATTTAATCTCGCCATGGGAAGGACGAGGTTCCCACCTCAAGAGAAAGATGCAGGCTACTATCAGCTATTTGTTGAAAATTTAACAGATGACGCCATGGAATGGTTTTACAAGCTTGACCAGTACTCGATCGGAAGCTTTCAACAACTTGTCAAGGCCTTCCTCAGGCACTACTCAGTGTTTATGCAGCAAAATGCCTCGGCAGCAGATCTTCAAGCCGTGGTACAAGGTCCAAGGGAATCCCTCCGATCCTTCCTCGGGCACTTCCGAGGGGTAGCATCTAGAATCACAATAACCGACAAAGCTGGAATTGATATGCTAAGAGAGGCCTTATACTACGATTCAGAACTTATTGCTGACTTCAGGCTGTGGTGCCCAGTGTCCCTAGAAGATGCCCTCCATCGCAGAGTGGTGTTCGCAGAAATAGGAGATGACATGGCGGCAAAATTAAAGAGATATAAAAGCTAAGCACCGGTAACAAAAGAGGCAGCTAGAGAGCTGACACATGAGGAATACCACGAACCACGCCAGCACTACGACCGAGGACATTAAAAAATCAAAGGAAAGCAAGCCTCCACATATGTGGTTGACACCGTCGACGATAAATCTCAACGAACTTGGATCCCAACCAACAAATGGTAGAGAGATGCATCACGGGACAAGAACTCTTATTGTGACTACCATAAACGGACGGGACACGCAACGTCCCAGTGCTTCAGACTAAAAGAATTACTATTAGCAAAATTCAAGGGAGGCGAAGTCAAATTCTTCGAACCTGAATTACCGTACCACGGCTCATCTGGAAGCCAGAGGTCACAAAGTCATGTCGATGATACGATAGACAACAAAGAACCACCACCAAAATGAGCAGATCGCAAGGAACTCCCACCACCACCTCCTCGAACAACAGTAATGATCATGGGAAGCCTGAAAGAAGGAAAGGATTCAGTGCGAGCAATAAAGGTCTATGAGCGCGAAGCTAAGACAATCCGCATCAAAGCCGAGGAAAAATGTTCAACTTCACTCTGCCGCCCTCGTACGAACTACCCCGCCCACAGAAGTCATAAATTTCACCGATGCCAACGCCGAAGGGGTCTAACAGGGAGCACGGTAAACCTGATATTCAAAAAGGCAATAGACAAACTCGCGATCCCAGACGAAGAAATAGAGTTCACAACGACAGCCCAACCACTTACTAGGTTTGATGGAAACTTGCTTTTGACCGACGGCACAGTCAAACTCCTAAATCTCTTGGTTGGAATGACCAGATGGGCTAGGTTCCTCGTCGTCAACCAACCCACCATTTACAATATGATCTTGGGAACCCCTTGGACCAACGCAATGAAGGTAGTGGTCTCAACTTACCACTTGTGCGTCAAATTCCCAACTGACTAGGGAATCTATACACTCTGCAAAAATTAGAGGATGGTCAGAACATGTTTTATTACCGAGCACAAGCTCAAAAAGTCAGCTGGACGCTTTTGCATGATCACAAGTCAGGGGACCACAGGGGACCTTTCTCGGAACATATTGCAGGATAATCTTAGAAAGGAAACAACAGAAGTGATCAGCCTGAATGCAAGCAAACCAGATCGAAGTGTCAAAATCGGCTGCGAATTATCCATGACCCTATGCAGCGAGTTAATTTCCTTCCTCGACAACAATCAATCAACGTTCCCATGGAGTACAAAAGAAATGTTGGGGATAAACCAAGAAATAATTACTCATGAGATAAACATCGACCCTACTCACAAGCCAGTTAAGCAGAAGAGAAGGAAGCTCAGACCAGAACGCTCTCAAACAGTAAAAGATGAAGTAGACCGCCTGACCAAGGTGGGCTTTATAACAGAAGTCAAGTACCCAGAGTGGTTGGCCAACCCTGTCGTCGTTAAAAAAAAAGTGGAGGCTAGCGAGTTTGTGCGTACTTCACAGACCTAAACAAAGCTTGCCCAAAGGATAGCTTCCCATTACGGCACATCGACCGACTAGTTGAATCATTCGCAGGGAATGAGCTGATGTTTTTCATGGATGCCTTCTCAGGATACAACCAAATAAAAATGAATACAGCCGACCAGGAAAAAACTACTTTTATTACGGACCGTGACACTTACTGTTACAACGTCATGCCATTTGTACTCAAAAATGCTGGAGCCACCTATCAGAGACTTGTGAGTAAGATGTTTGCAGGATAGCTCGGGCAGACAATGGAAGCTTATATCGATGACATGCTCATCAAATCTCAGGACACCGAGACTCACGTCAGAAACCTCGCCAAATGCTTCGACGTCCTGAACGCCTATCAGATGAAGCTCAACCCAACTAAATGCACCTTCGTTGTCACTTCAGGGGAATTCCTCGGTTGCATAGTATTCCATAGAGGGATAGAAGCAAACCCTAAACAAATATCCACAATTCTGGAAATGCCTTCCCCAAAAAATACGAAGGAGGTGCAAAGGTAGACGGGGCGGATTGCTGCACTCAATCGTTTCGTGTCGCGATCAACAGACAGGTGCCTACTCTTTTATCAACTACTGCAAGGGAATAAGCAATTCGCCAGGGACAAGATTGCGAAGAAGCATTTCAACAGCTGAAAACGTACCAGGCCACGGCTCCTGTCTTAGCTTGGTTAAGAAGCCGAAGAAACCTTGTACTTATACATCACAGTCATCATCGCCACGGTCAATGGGGTACTCGTTAAAGAAGACCGAGGCAAGCAAAGACCAATTTTCTATGTAAGCAAGGCTTTGGACGAGGCAGAAACCCGATATACCTTGACGGAAAAGCTACCATTGGCAGTAGGGACTGCAGCGAGAAAACTTCGTCCATATTTCCAATCGCACTAAGTCGTCGTCTTAACTAACTTCCTGCTCAGAATGATCCTTCACAGATCCAGCCAGTTTGGGCGGTTAACCAAATGGGCAATTGAGCTAAGTGAGTACGACATCGAGTATAAAGGACGAACCAACACAAAGTCCCAGGTTTTGGCAGATTTCACCATCGAACTGGCCCCAAAGCCGCAAAGTAATAACATTCAAGTGCAAAAGAACTGGTGGACTTTATACGCCGACGGCTCAGCATCTCGTCAGGGTTCAGGCATCGGTATCCGTCTCAAATCTCCAACAGGAGAAATTCTGAAACAATCATTTTGGCTTTCCTTTCATGCATCAAACAATGAAGCCGAATAGAAGGCCTTACTTGCCGGCCTACGTCTCGCAAGAGGAGTTGGAGTACAACACTTACCAGCCCAGGTAGACTTGCAGCTCGTTGTCAACCAACATAGCGGAGAGTATATTGCCAAGTGTGAAAGAATGTCGGCATATTTAAAATGATCAAAGACATCGCCAAAGAATTCTCCACATTTGAACTGGTTAAAATCCCCTGCGGTGATAACACTTCGGCTGACGCCTTAGCAGCTCTTGCCTCCACCACCAATCCTACGCAACACATAGTCATTCCCGTCGAGTATATCGAACATTCAAGTATCAAGCAGACCAAGGATCAGTGTCTTGTCGTCGATGAGGTCGAAATGACCTCTAACAAACGCAGAAAATTCCTAGGAAAACATTAACGAAAGCAACACGGATTGGAGAGTAGAAATTAAAGCATACATCATAAGTGGCGAGGCATCCTTGAATAAATGGGAAGCTCGAAGGCTCAAGGCCAAGAGCGCCCTGTACACAGAGATAGATGGAAACTTATACCGACGAGCGGCCAACGGAGTACTACTCAGTTGCATAAGCAATGAAGAAGCCCAACGCGTCATATCCAAAGTCCACGAAGGAGCATATGGAAATCAATCAGGAAGACGGACATTAGTCCATAAGGTACAAAGCTTTGGGAACTATTGGCCAACCATGATCGCTCAATGTGAAAAATATGCTAAGTCATGTAAGAAGTGCCAGAGACACGCACCGCACCAGCTGAGGAACTAACCTCATCAATAATACCATACTCATTCATGCGATGGGCTATGGACATAGTTGGAACTCTTCCCGCATTAAGGAAAAAGCATTTCCTCCTCGTCATGACAGATTATTTCATCAAGTGGGTCGAAGCTGACTCCTTCGCCAAAATTTAGGAGGCTGATGTACAGAAATTTGTCTGAAAAACATCATTTTCTGTTACGGACTGCCATACGAGATTATCATAGACAACAGGATGAAATTCACCTTGTCGAAGTTTGAAAGATTTTGCACACGATGGAAAATCCGCCTTAGCAAAAGCACCCCCAGGAATCCACAAGGAAATGGACAAGCCGAGGCTACAAACAAAATTACTATTGAAGGCCTTAAAAAGCAACTTGATGAAAAGAAGGGATGCTGGTCCGACGAGCTCGACGGTGTTTGTGGTCATACTGAACAACACCCCAAAGAGCAACGGGCTTAACACTGTTCGCCCTGTCACATGGGGTAGAGGCCATGGTCCCAGCCGAGGTCAATGTAGAGAGTATCCGCCGGCAAGTGTTCACACTCAACAAAGAACTCAATCAAGAAAAAATCTGCGATGAACTTGACGATCTCGAAGAAGTCTGTGATGCAACACGACTAAAGATCCAACAGCACCAACAGCACGTGGCCAGGTACTACAACAATAAGGTCAAGCAACAAAGGTTCATAGAAGGTGACCTTGTCATGCGTCAAGTATTTGAGAATACGGCCGAGCTAAATGCGGGAAAACTTGGTGCAAACTGGGAAGGTCCATATATTGTTTCAAAAGTAGTAAAGCCTAGAGTCTACGAACACGCAACAATGTCCGGAGAAATGATTCCAAGAAGCTGGAATGTGACCAACCTCAAACGCTTCTATTACTGAGTATTATAGACACAGACGGCTGGGAAAACTCTCAGTAAACACCGACGACAACGCTAACTAGGAGCGCTCCTCGGTAAACTATCCAACTTCAGTTTTACATCTGTAACTAAGAACTATGTTTGACTTGATCCCTGCAAAGGGTACCTAGGCAAAATGCGGGTGCGGCTATAATATAAACATTTCCTTCTAAATATACAAACTATCGTCTCGTCTAAATTATTTCCTTCAAGAAAGTATAACGAAATCGCCAAACACAAGAATATGAGACGAACTCCTATACCAGCTATACAGGGTAAGCCGGACCATAATTCCGTTCCTACAAAGCCTAAAATAAAGCCGAGCATACCACTCACAAAAGGCGTTCTAGGGTAAGCCGAACCATAGTTTCGTACCTAAACCAGAAAAGCCGAGCATTATACTTGCCTCAGTGCCTAGGGTAAGCCAAGCAACGAGCCCGTCCCAATAAAGGGTACCGAGCAGACTAAGTGATAAAAAATACTTCATTGATAAAAAAAGGGGGAATCGTACAATATCAAGTTACACCAAACACCGAAGCCACCTCCGTGTACTACAATAAACGACACACCCAATTGTTTACAACAACACATCAATAGATTTTAAAAAAAGAAAATAGAAAGGGAAAAACATTGACAAGGACGGAGACTAAATCTCCTGGGTATTCTCCTCTTGACCGTGCGCCGAATCATCCTCTTGCCGAGGCTCACCAACCCAAAATCGATTCACCATCCCGCATAACTCATCTAAATTGACGAGCACACCATCATCAGCAGACGCGGCCAGCAGACGAAGGTCCTCGTCATCCGAGTCTGGTACCTGAATGGCCGACGCGTGAGCCTCGTAGTCAGCAGCATCTTGGGCTAATTTCCTGTTAACTTCGTCTGGAACAGCAACACGCAAGTGCTCTCTCAAGAATTTGAGGCGCTGGGGAGTACCTGAGGCTTGGCAGCTAAGCAAGCATGGCTGATCTCTCTTCTCGATGGCCCGAATGTGCTCCTCAACACACCTCAACATTGCGTTAGCTAGCCCAAATCCTTCAGCATGATGAGTACGCTTAGTCACGATCTTCGTATGCGCCTGCTAGATGACACTGTCGAACTGATTGAGTGCAGTTTCAAGTGCTTGACGACTCGCCTCGGCTTCCTCCTCCAACTTCTTTACATGCTCCCGTAGTTGATCAGCCTCGGCAAGTGCTTGACGACTCGCCTCGACCTCATTTTTTCCACTTGGCGAAGGGCATCGGATGTCTGGTCCTCAACAGTTTGACACTTGTTTTTATACCTACTAAGCTCCCGAAATAGACCATTACTATCATGCCCAGCAGCATGGCCCTCGTACTTCTCACCGAGGAGGTTGAAGTTGCAAAAAACCTGCAAGAGGAACTATAAAAAATATGCGATGCCAGAAGCAAATAAGAAAAGTCAAGAAATTTACCTACGCCAAAAGAGTCGCGGTATCAGTTACGAGTTCACCTTCGAGCATGGTCTCCGGCCTTGGCATACCACGTACTAAGCCCTTCGTCTTATAGAGCAGCTCCGCGCTTATAACACGGTCAGAACCGAGAGGCTCTGTTCCGTGAAACTTGTACAAAAAATTGTAAGACACATCCTTTGTCAAGGCCTCCTCAATGTGAACTACCTTTCTTGCCCGAGCACTCGAGCCCTCTCCTTCGAGCGGACGCTTCGACTTCTTTTTGCGCAAAGCAGCATCCTCATCATGTATCGAGGCTGGTGTAGAGTGACATGGAGAAACAGTTGTCGAAGGCCTTGGCAAAGGAACAACCAAAGCTGTATACGGATCCACGAAGGTAGACTCAGATCCACGCCCCGGCTTGTCATTGTTCCCACCATCAACAATTGTGTCACGCCCCGGCTCCTCGTCATTAGGATCAAGTATGGCTAGCAATGATGCGAGGATTTGATGGGAAATGGTTGGCACCGCGACATTCTGGATCTAGAAGTTGCACAAACCCACCAAGGTCAAAAAAAATGATGATGACAATGGAAATGACTCCGGCCTATACCTTTTCTAACTCTCTTTAGATTGCGCCTGACTTTTGAGGTGTGAACATCCGGCCACCGAGCAGCATTAAGCTGTTTGATTCTTCGAACATCGTCAAAAAAGTTGGAGGGATACGCAGTGATTCCTAGAGGATGCGGAACTACAAAGAGAGAAAAAATAACAAGTTAAAAAACATGATGCACAACGAGCCCACCGGGAGCAAACAAAAAAAATCCTTACTAGGCGCCATCTATCCTGATGAAGTATTAATGACCGAGGCGCCATCTATCCTGATGAAGAAGTAGTGGTTCTTCCACCGGTTGATCTTGTTGGGGAAGCCATTAGCAATACCGAAGTCCTTCTTTACCGAGACATAGAAGGTCCCATCTTTCTTTGGATTCACGAAAATTCTTGTTACTTCTTCAAAGAAATGAGTTGTCACATTCACCCCGCACTCGGCTCCTATGATCAAGTATTCCATCATATTTTTCAATGAGGCTGGGGACAACTGTGTAAAGGCGAGCTGACGACGCGTGCAGTAGTTAACGAGCAGTTGAGGAAGCAGAAATTGCATGCCGCAATCCTTGAAGAAATACTCGTATACACAGAGGTAACCATCTGGCGGTGACCATGGTCTTTGAGTTGGGCTCGGCACTCGAAAGCAGATTGGAGCGATAATGTGACATTTGTTGATAAAACGCCATAGCCAATTCTGAGTAATCCTCATTGCAGGCCAGTTGAGGGACCTTAACCAGCGCTGAGTCTAGCGACGAGCCTCTAGAACTTCTGAATCAAGTTCATCCGAGGCCATAGATTCAATGTCAGAAGGATCGTCCGCCACGTCGATAATCTCTGGTCCCATTTCTCTCAAGGGAACAAAGTCGCCTTCCAACAAAGAATCCTCATCATCATCTTCCCCCTTAATATTCACCAGCTTGGCCTGACCAGAAGTTCCAGCCCCAACAACATTCTCCTCGTCATGATCAGAGTCACCTGATTGACCAGCGCTCACCTTGTCCTCCCCATCATCAGTTGCCGTCCCAGATTGGGAAGCCATCTCTGTATTAACACCAGTACGGCCTTTGGTCTCAGCCTCTGGTTCGAGTACGGTATCACGAGTTTGAACATCGGGCATGGTGCTCCCCATGTCATCAACACAAGCGTCTTCATCTCTTAACAGGTTGGCTTCAGCGTTCCTAGACGAAACTTTGGCCTCAAAATTTCTGGCTTGAGCCTCAATTTCAAATCCGATCACTAAATTTACCGCGCCATCATCCACAATCCTCAACTGATTGGCGTCGGCACTGAACAAGGACGACCCAAAAATATCCAACGACGTTCCAGTTACGGATACCGAAGACATGGCGGGATAAACGATGCCTCAGTAGAAAATAAAGAAATAAAATAGAAAGGAAGAGAGAAGAGAGGTAAATACCTGGAGGAATTATAGTGTGCAAAGATGAAAGTGAAGAGAAAGAAACAAAGTATGAAATTATATAGAGGAAAGGGTTTCAGACATCAAAGCGACGCTGTCATTAGGCCTATTCAAACCTAGGTCGCATGATAGTCTACTTAACCGCGCATCAAATCACCGCCAGACGCCCAACGAAGAAGTTCCACGTGGATCAGCATGCGCCTCGTAAAAACACAACCGCGCATCAAATCACCGCCAAACTCAATCGTCACCACACTTGGGAGAGGACCATTGTTGGGGTTTACCCAACTCACTTGGGCTAATAAGGAGAACTAGCAGGCCAAACAACGATTTTGGCCTGGGTCATCGCCTCCGGCCCACCCAAAGTCCGAGTTGCGAATCAGGTCCATGCCCAAATGAATCATTGATTCAAAAAGCATACGACATCTTTTTTATAATTAAAAGATAGCAATTTTTAAAATTGCCCTTGAAAAGATCATTTAATTACTTGAAAAACCATTCTTTTTCTGATTTTCTTTAGGGTATTTTGGATAAATCCGAAATTGATTATTTATTAATTTGTGTTGTAACTATATTAATGATGAATATTATGATCATAAATGTCAGAATATTTTTTCGGAATATTATGATAATAAATTTGTATATGAAATTATTCATTATTTAATGAGTTTATTGCCGAAATTATTCCAATAATCCCGAAAATATTCAATAGTTTGATTCTGTATTAATATAGGTTGATTCTGTATTAATGACAATTAAGATCACAAATTTTGAAATATTATGACTAAAATTTCGGATACACATTTTAAAAATTAGATTATTCCGAGAGACGGAAACAATAATATTTTAAAAGCAATCAAGCAAAATATTAGTCCGATCTATTCTAAAATTATCATATTCTTTTTTCCTTCTTATAATTCCTAAAATTAATGGAATTGTAAAAATTACCATGTTTATGCTTATATTAAAGACAAAAATATATATAAACATAAACATTATTGCCCAAAATTACTCCATAATAAATTTCGAAATTATACATTAATTTCGGCAATAAGCTTATTAGTTAATGAGTGTATTACCAAAATTATTCCTATTATTCCAAAAATCTTTATTAATTAATGAGTGTATCGCCAAAATTACTCCGAGATTATTCCGATAGAGAAATATCATCGTTTACCGAAAAATAATATTTTCGAAGCAATTAAGCAAAATATTCGTTTGATCTATTCCAAAATTATCATATTCTTCTTTCCTTCTTATAATTCCTATAATTAATGGAATTGTAAACATTACCATGTTTATGCTTATATTAAAGACAAAAATATATACAAACATAAACATTATTACCCAAAATTATTCCATAAATAAATTCCAAAATTATACATTAATTTTGGCAATAAGCTTATTAGTTAATGAGTGTATTACCAAAATTATTCCTATTATTCCAAAAATATTCATTAGTTAATGAGTGTATTGCCAAAATTATTCCGAGATTACGATATTTTTCTCTCCCAAAATTATTCTGAAAATTACCACATTAATTCCAAAAATATTCATTAGTTAATTAGTGTATCGCCAAAATTACTCCGAGATTACCATATTCTTCTCTCTTATAATTAATTCCGAAAATTACCAAATTATACCGAAACTTGTGATTATAATATGTAAATTACCATGTTTATGTTTATGATTATTTAGGAAGGATTGGATATATATATATATATATGTATATATATGTTGTTGATGAAGTAGTTCTCGATACACAAAAAAACACATTACTTTCAAAAAATCGATTGAAGTAAAAGAATGGTTTTTAATTCTGTTTCAGCTATCAAACCACTTAACTCTCATTGGAGGATAAGAGTCAAAATCATTCGCCTCTGGAAGGTCTTTACTAAGAAGTATGGTCAGACCATATAGTTAGTTTTAATTGATGATCAAGTAAGTTTTGATATACAATGCATTTAAATATAATTTTTTTTATTCACTAATATTTTAAAAATAAACTAGGATTCTACAATACCTGGCACTATCAGAAAAGAATTTATTGGTAAATTTGAATATTTACTAAAATAGGGAGATACTAAGATAATCAGTAACTCCATAGTAAGTCTATCTACCAGTACTTTCAAGACCACTACTCACAAGTTCAAGGTGTATTTCGTCTACACTACTTGTGTATGTGCCACTAATCCATTGTCAGATAATTTACTTGGCTTACGATTCATTGATTACAGTGAATTGCTTGCCAGAAATCTTGACAACAATTACCTAATCGGTATTGTTGTAAATTTTATGTTTTAATTTATTCTTAATAGTTAAATTATAATTTAAACTTTACTAATTATGTTTAAATTATTATGTAATATTTAATATATTTATACGTGTTTTAAAATTTTTTGATGGTAATAACAATTTTTTTTATTCAGATGTAATGGGCCACTTGGATCATGTTTATCCAATGATTATCACTTATTCTAATGGGAAAGAAACCAAAAGACTGAATATTGATCTTCGTAATGCAGAGTATGTATTTATCATATGAACTCAAACATATTATAATAAAACTATTTTTTTATTATTAACATAGTTATATGTAGGGATGTCCTATTTCGTGTGTTCTTTGAGGAAATTATGATGAGTCTCTATATAAGAAAGTGTCATCCGGGTATAATAAAAGAACAATTATTGTTATTCAGTTTGCAAAAATCAAAATGTTTAGAGGAATATTAATTTATGGTTTCTTTAATGATTTCATATTTAATTAGAAGATTTTATTAGTATTAATATAATTTTGATATAAGTTAAATATTTCATATACAATATCGATTTCTAATGCTTTAGAATGTACCCGAATCTGGATTGATAATGACATAATCCCTGAGGTATTGGTACTATGAGCAAAGTAAGGTTTTTTACTAAATAATAAAAAAACGTTTCCTTATTTTATGTCTTTTAACAAGTACCATTTTTCTTATTTTAGCCTTCCTGATGCTGATCTACCATTAATTGTTCCCGAAACAATTATCGTTGATGGGAATCCATCTACATATGTTCCTGAAGACTTTTTCAGACGATTTCCTAAAAAACTATTCAAGAACTTAAAACAAACCAATAATGTATTTCTTTCATTTCCCTGAAAAATTTAAATTCGTAAATATATTTTCCAATTTTTATTTATGTTATTATTAACACATATTTTCTTTTAATATATATTGGATCATATGTCACAATGGTATCTATACTTGATATTGACTATGATTATGAATGATACTATTTGAGTTGAAAAACTTGAAATAAAAAGGTATTTCATGTTGATTGTTATGAAGGGGATGATGATGATGGAGTTGAGGTTTTGGAAAAACGAATCTGGTATTGTGCACAGTGTAAAACAAATGTTAACGATGTGGTACCCAAGTAAGTTTTTATGTTCTTTCAATATATTTTTATACTAACCAATATTATAATTTATAATATATTTACAAAATATGTTAGTGGTCGAAAATATAATTGTATAGTTGTAATAAATTGTAAAAAATATAATTGGTTGTTTATGTAGCAAAAATGTTAGTGTAGCAAACAAATATTTGCATTATAAATTTTAATAATATAAATTTAAGCATATATATATATATACATATAATTGGTTCGGACATTATATTTAAAAATAAATAAATGTATTATGAAATATCTCGTTTAAAAATAATTAAATATATCAATGTAATAATTAGTAGAAAATTTTCCATATGGCAACAAGAGTAATTCCCATTTAATTTTCTTCACCAAATAAGATTTAGTATATAGTTTTCCATATTTTAATTTTAATTTTCTAAATTATTTTGTAGATATTATATTTTTGTAAAAGTCGGAGATGACTATGGGGAAGCTAGATTTTTAATTTTTAATTACATTTCTCAACGAATCATTAATCATTCATGTGCTGAATTAGCCGAAACAAGTGGAGAGATATTTGTCTTTCGAATATTTTCAAATTATTTAATCATTACTTATTTGTTTTTTATAATTACATAAATATTTTGTAGAGTGAGAGCTCTGAGAATATTCTATACACGGTTACCAATTTGATTGAAAAAAACTTTGTATTTATTGTTTGTTTTGAGAAGAAACATCTTTCAAAATACAATGATCATACCTTCAAAATTAATCAGTTGGTGAATAAGCTTGAACTACTAAAGGAGCTCAATGAGACAAATTCTTCTCATGTAAGTTTGTAAACAACTCTCAAAAACTAAATAATTGATATTATATTCTTTGAAAATTTTGTTAATATAAATATTTGATAAATACTATGTACATTCCATGATTGGTACTGAAGAAGCAAATGATGATTCAAGTAGGGAGGTTTTGATACACCACATTCAAAGAGAAAGGAGGACCTTGCACTGTTTGATGATGATCTTAATGATTTGACCAGCACATCAAAAACCTTAAAGGTCAAGAAGATTAAGATAGGAAAACCATGAAGATTCCAATTTTTTTGATGTCTAAATTTTTTAAGTAATTTACTTTCTCTTATGCACAATAAGTTTTAAAATTATGGTTACTTTTAGTACTTTAATCTTTCAAGATCTTCTTAATGTAAAACAACTTCATTATAAAATTCTATAAAGTATTCCACATTTTTTTGTCAACCTTACTCACTCTTTTTAGTACTAATGGGATCGACAAAGGGCCGATCCATTGCCAAACTTTTTTTTCTTCCTCTTGCATCTAGGAGAAATCGAACTAGGGTGCCTGAAGAATGCTAAAGTGGCCTCTACCACTGGGCCACACGTCTTCGGCAAGTATTCCACATTTTGATTAATCTTTTTATATATTATTACTATTATATCTTTGGTTAAGTTTTTTCTGAATTATATCATAAATATAATAAGTAATTTTACATTATATATAAATTTAATTTCTGAAAACAGCAATAAATAGGTATAAGTACTGAATTTATTCCTATAATTAATTTCGAAAAATATATTTATTAGTTATTGAGTGTATTGCGGAAATTATTCCTATAATTCCTAAATTATTCATTATTTTGACTATGTATTAACTTAGATTGATTATGTATTAATGATGAATATTATGATCACATATTTTGGAATATTATGACTAAAATTTTGGAATATATTTTAAAAATTAGATTATTCGGGGAGAAAAATATCATCATTTACGGAAAAATAATATTTCAATTCAATCAATCAATACAGTATTTATAATTTTATTGTATTATTAAAATCGAAAGAATAATGTTTTCGATAAAAGAAAGAATTTTATTTTTGATTCAGCCAAGCAATATATTGATCCGAACTATTCCAAAATTACCATATTTTTCTTTCCTTCTTATTATTCTTATATTTAATGGAATTTTAAAAATTGTCATTTTTATGCTTATATTAAAGAAAAAAATATAAGCATAAACATTATTACCTAAATTAATCGTATAATTAATTTCAAAATTATTCATTAGTTAATGAGTATATCGTCATAATTATTTCTATAATTCTGAAATTATTCATTAGGTAATGAGTGTATTATATGAAATTATTCGGAAGTAAATTCTGGAATTTAATTCTGATATCACACAAGGTAATTATACAATTTTGTGATATTTTGTTTGATTATTATGATAATAAATTGTATCTGAAATTATTCATTAATTAATAAGTGTATTGCCGAAATTATTCCTATAATTCCGAAAATATTCATTAGTTTGATTTCGTATTAATTTAAGTTGATTCTGTATTAATGACGAATATTATGATCACAAATTTAAAAATATTATAACTAAATTTCGATACAAATTTTTAAAACTGAATATTCTGAGAGAGAAAATATTATCGTTTACGGAAACAATAATATTTTTGGAGCAATCAAAAAAGATATTGATCTGATCTATTCCAAAATTACCATATTTTTCTTTCCTTCTTATTATTCTTATAATTAATAGAATTTTAAAAGTTGCTATGTTTATACTTATATTAAAGAAAAAAAATATATAAACATAAACATTATTACCGAAGTTAATCAGATAATTAATTCCAAAATTATTTATTAGTTAATGAGTGTATCACCATAATTATTTCTATAATTTCAAAATAAATTATTAGTTAATGAGTGTATCATACAAAATTACTCGGAAGTAAATTTTGGAATTTAATTCTGATATCACATAAGGTAATTATACAATTTCGTGATATTAGCATATGATTGTTATATTGGTAAGTAGTTTTTCATTATAAATATGTGAGTCTAGATAACCTCTTCGTTAGTGTTTTTTTTCTAGGTCTAATACCCATTTGGTTGAGATATCTTTCCCTTTAATCGATTTACCCTTTGATCTTTTGCTTCTAATATTATCTTTTTGTTGTTCATCTTCTATGCATGATTTTCCCCAAAAAAAAAGATTGGTTAGCAAACTATTTCGAGTCATTTGTGACAGTCCTATAGTCTTGAGTCGTCTTACTTTAAAAGAGATAAACTTTGATCCCAACTTCCACTACCCTGTTCAATTCTATCAAAAACTTGAAGAATTACCTCAAATTGGTAATCCTGAAGCTCTTTACAGGATTGGAATATATTTTCAATTTTATTTTAATCGTGAAGAAGAAGGATTGGAACTGTTACAAGATTCTTCAAATAAAGAATTCGATGATGCAAAATATATTTGGGGTATCATTCTTACGTGCATCGGAGAATATGAAGTAAAAAGGGAAGAAGTTAATGTTCTACTGCTACGTTCATCAAACCTACATTGTCAATGATGCTAAAACATCTTGATAAGCATTTTAATCGTTTGATGAGATATCTTTATTTCCATGATCTTTTTATTTTTTTTATAAGTTGATGATATTAATGTGAAAAACAAAGGATCATGTTGTGGGAAAAATCTAAAGAATAAACATTACATCACGTCTCAACATACATTTGGAGAAGATGTGGACATTAAAATTTCTATGGTATGTAATTTTTGTTTATGGAAGTGTGAAGTGTTTCGTCTTTTTAATAATAGTTTTTCATTCAACAAATAGTTTGTCGGGAACTAAATCAAATTTTTTTCGTTTTCCAATTAATAATTATGTATTTCATTTATTTTTGTTGATTTTAATTATTTAATATAATTAATAATTTAATACACATGTAATCAAGTTTCACGGATGTATAGTTAAAATAATTTAACTTGCATACTTATGCTATTATATATATATATATATGTTCAAGTTCGTAATATAATATTAAACTTATATTACGTTTTAATTACAAAAATTTTTGGCTTTAAAATTAATTTATAATTGATTCTTTATATTTAATAACATATTAATGCCAAAGATTATTGAATATGATGATCGTAATCAAATATCAACGTTTATAGTAAATTTGTACTAGTGATTAATCAAATTGATAATACTCTGATTTAATTTATATAATTACATTATATACTAATTAAAAATAATTGTACATATTTCATTAGTAATCTTGATATTTAATATATTAATCCGATTTTTTCTATAAATACAATAATATGATTGAATTCATATAATTCCTAATAAATGTGTAGACAAATTTCGAAATTTAATTTGTATTTTTAATCTAAAGTAGTATCATATAATATTATTTTAGGAAAGATATATTATGATTGATTTATACGATTAATTAATATATTAATTGTGATATAGTCATTATATATCATTGTTAAAGGAAAGTAGAATAATTGTGATAAATCAATGAATATAATGTTTCACTCTATTCCATAGATAGGATGCCCTGATTAAATTATTATATTCCTTATAATTAATACAAATTTTATAAATTACCATAGTTATTATTATTTTTTTATGAAATTTTCGGATATACATAAATGTTAGCAAAGGTTATTGAAACTTATGATCGTAATCAAATATCAACGTTTATAGTAAATTTGTACCAGTGATTAATCAAATTGATAATACTCTAATCTAATTTATATAATTATATTATATACTAATTAAATATAATTGTACATATTTAATTTATAATCTCGATATTTAATATATTGATCCATTTTTTTGTATAAATATAATACTATGATTGAATTCATGTAATTCCTAATAAATGAATTCAAAATTGCAAAATTTAATTTGAATTTTTAATCTAGAGTAATATCATATAGTATTAATTTAGGAAAGATATATTATAATTGATTTATACGATTAGTCAGTATATTAATTGTGATATACTCCCTCCATTTCATATTAATTGTCATTCAAGAGTTTGGCACACATATTAAGAAAATAGGTGAATGTTCTATTATGCCCTTATTTGACTATTAGAATTCTAAACCATTTGATATTTTATTTATTTAATTAGGAGCAAATGAGATAATCTTTATATCAAAAATTACATTGGAAATGAGAATGACAAATAAATGAAACAAAAAATTTAGGCTAGAATGACAAGTAATATGAAACGGAGGGAGTAATCATTATATATTATTGTTAAAGGAAAGTAGAATAATTTTGATTAATCAATGAATATAATGTTTCACTCTATTCCATTAGTAGGATGCTCTGATTAAATTTTTATATTCCTTATAATTAATACAAAATTATAAGGAATTATACCAATAATATATATATATATATATATATACCAACAAAAAAATTATGTTCACCAAATAAGAGAACCAAAAAAAATATGATTTTGTCTCGTGCAACGCACGGGTGATCATCTAGTTCCCTATAAAAGGGGAGAGGAATTGTCAGCAAAAGGTATATACTGCTCACGTGGATTATTCCTTAGAATATTCAAGAACAATTGTACCGAGTGGAGCTCGAAGTTCACTTCTTTTACTTAATAAAACACACTCAAATTCGCCTCGTCATATTTCGGTCGACATTTTGAGTTACTTAGCATAAAAAAAATCTTAAATTTATACCCAAAAGTACCGCACTGAAGCGACTACAAAGAGTTAAGAATATTAGTTTTTGTCTACATCACCTACCTTTTTGATTCATGGACTTGTTGCCGCTGTTCCGAGATCTTATCTACATCACTCGCGCTATAGCTATATACCAAGCCAATGAAGACTATTTATCAATGTAATTTTCCAGTATTAGTTTCTATATATGAATATGAGTGAGATAGAGATGAAGTTCATGATTCCCAAAAATCAATTGATCATACTATATGGTTCAGCCAACGTACACACAAGAGTTTCCACTATTTTTCTACTAGTCATTCAGTGAATCTTAAACACATCGAAGTTTAAGGTACTCTACTAAATAAAAAAAGATCACTCTCTCACAGACATAGAAATGCAGATGACAGATGATTCATTTAACAAGAAATATAGTGAAAAGAAGCGAATTGACCATAATCTAACCTGGGAACAGTTTTGTAACGCTCCATATGACGTTCCTCTCAGGAAGCATATTGCCAATGATATCTGCAAAAGCATATATCAATTCATAGGCTTGCATAACCTTCAATCTCAAGTGGTGTAGGAGAAAGAGTATATATTACTCGACTAGATAATTTTGTTCCAACAATCTTGCTCACATATAAATAATACTACCTAGATTTAGAATGAAATATTATATATTTTAAAAACGGAAAAAATGTCATTTTAACCTTGCAAGTTGCGAAAATCCTTGATTAAATATTGAACTTGGATGTGGTTGATTAAACCTTCAATTTTTTGTTGATTTTTAAAAATCCTCAACTTTACGTTGTCTAGGCCAATTTAATCTATCGCAAAAATGGAATCAAAATTGACTCTGAAATCGAAAGCCAAATTGGAAATTAGAAGTTCAATTCACTTCTTATCTTCGTTATGAAGAATTTATAAGCTTGATTTGCTATTTTTCTTTCAAGAATGAGCTCAAATTCGTCGATTTAAAGTATCAAATATAACATTTCAAATCGACGAATTTGAGTTCATTCTTGAAAGAATAGAACAAATCAAGCTTACGGATTATTCATAACGGAGATAAGAAGTGAATCGAACTTTCAATTTCCAATTTGGCTTTCGATTTTATAGTCAATTTGGATTCTATTTTCGCAAAAGGTTAAATTGGTCTAGTCAACGCAAAGTTAAGGTTTTTTTGTAAAAGTCAATAAAAAATTGAAGGTTTAATCAACCACATCCAAGTTTAATGTTTAATCAACGATTTTTGCAACTTGTAAGGTTAAAATGATATTTTTTCCTTTTAAAAACATACATTTATCTCTCGGTCTTTCAAAATCTATCACGTTACCATCTTAAGCATCATACACAATTCCACCTTCACCAACCTTAGCACACCAAGCATCAAAAAATCTGCTCCAATTCCGTTATTGCTTCTAAAAAAAGCACACAAAAATACCGATAACCCCTAAAAACCCTCGGAAGTGAAATCATCTGAAAAGAAATGAAACAAACTTACCTTATCGCACCCTTCTAGCAGAAAATTCACACTTTCACCGAAAATAAGCTACCATCAGAACAACCATTATTGGTCCTGAACATGGTAGAAGAAGTAGATGTGAGTTTAGAGTGGTAGATGAAGAAACAAGAATGAAGAGAGTGAGAAGAAGGAGAAGAACCACCGTCTATTTGGAGCCGCCTCACCATCTTTGTGGAAGAAAAAGAGAAAAAGATGGAGGTGGCTGAAGATGGTGGCCATCGCCATCAAAACCTGTAAAAAAATGGAAAAGACAGCAAAAACTGTAAAAAATGGAAAAGAGTGAGAAGAAGATACTCGAAGAAGATGAAGAACAAAGGCAAAGAAGATAAAGAATATAGGAGAGTCCATGACAGAGGAGGAGGTTGATGACCGCCGCCGAAGATGAAGGTGAGTGCCGCCGCGAAAGGAGAGGAGAGGAGAGTAGAGTCACGATGGAGAGGTGAGAAAGTGACCAGATTTTGTTTTCTTCTAAAAATGGCCTTTTATAATTAGGTTAAAAGTCTAAACCAGTTGGTTTATTTTTGGTCAAGAACAAATCAATTAGAACATGATTTTGGTTTAATTTTGGATAAGATCGAATCCTTTAATTAAATTAAGATACTAATCTTAGTTTTTGTGAAATTAACATAATTTTGGTTGTAGACATTGTTAATTTTTATAATTAAATTATAAATTGAATATGTAAATTATAATTAAACCAGAAACCTATTTGATATATAATTCGATTAAGGAACCGGCTTCACTTGATGTGTACTCTGCAAGTAGACTTTATGTTAAATCTATACTATATCCTAAATCCTAAACCCCAAATCAAATTTAATTTTTATTTTTTACACCAAAATCAAAACAAAAAGTTATATTAAAGATTAAATTTTCTTAATATATTCACAATTTAATTCTTTTATTAAAATTTTACATTTAAAATACAAACATTAAGCCGATGAGATGTGGTCCAGTGGTATAGACCACTCGAACATTCCTCAGGCATCCGAGTTCGATTCCTCCCAAATGCAAGAGGAAGGAAAAAAAGTTTGGCTATGGATCGGATCTTTTGTCGATCCCATTAGTACTAAAAAGATCGAGTAAGATTGACAAAAAAAAAATTACAAACATTAAAAATTTACATAGTTTCCAACCTATTTTCTTGTTAAAACCTAAACCTAAACTCATAGTTTGTTTAGGTCCGTCGTTGAAGCGCCGATCTCTCCCCTTCCGGGTGAGGGGATCACCGGTCTCTCCTCTTCTCATCCCATACCTCCTCTCCATCCACCTACTTCTAACGCGCTCCACATCTAAAATCCCTCCTCCTCCTCCAAATCTTTCGCCGGAATTGCTGAGATCAGGGGTTAACGCCGCCGATCTATTTCTATATTAGCTCGTTTGAGGACGGCTTGCCAGGTAGAAGTTGGACAGAAGCTTTCCCGAGTCTTCAACGGCGGTTTTTGGTTTCTCCACATCCCCCTTGCCTTTCTTTGCTGTGCTTTCATTTTGCTCCTCCACCTGCTTCAAACTTCTGAGGCACCATTTCTCTCGGAGGCATCACGCTGTGCTCAAGCCGCCGACTATATCAGATCCACCTATTTGTCTGTGAGATGGATTGTTTTCTCGGTTTCTATTTCAAGAAAATAAGAGGACAATTTGCATTGTGTAGAGCTCGCCCAGAAATTTCCATCTCTAGGATGATTTCACGGACGAATCTACAGATACAACCGTCCGGAAAAGCATCCAAATACGACTTGCTCTTCATCATCGGTTTAGTTGGTTAACTCGGTTCTTCCTTTCTCCTTTACCTATAGCTAATGCTTTTTATATCCTGCTTCCAGTATGAGGACTGCTAGATAAAGGTGTTTCAGGCGATGCTCTAGGTCGGGAATATTAGGATTTGACTCAGGTTGTGCATATAGTGTGCCATGTTTTGCGAGTGGTAGGTTTGTTTGTTCAGGTTTCGTTTTAGTTTCGTGTCGCCTTCAGTCCGGCTTTAAATCTGCGCTTGGTCTAGGTAAAATACTATGTCACGGTCGACTAGTTTATCCTTTTGCAACTTCTTCATGTGTCAAGTCACTAATTTGAGAACTTGTATTTTCATTATCTGTATTTTCATTATCTGTTTCTCGATTGTATTCTTCTATATGAATAAAAATTCCGTTGACAAATAAAAACCTCATAGTTTATTTATGAAATATGTGATTTGATCTGAGATTTTGAAATCACATGTTTAATCATATAACAGTTATTATATATTTAATTTTAAATAATAAATCTACAAGAAGAAGATTTCACGTGAAGTCTGTATTGTTTAGACTTCATCTATTGTCTAGATCTTCATCAGAAGTCTGCTTTCAAAGTAGATTTCACCTAGAATCTGTACTATATCCTAAACTGCAAGTCAAATAATTTTATATTTATTTATTATGCAAACATCAAACCACGTGCTTTCAAAGTATGCATTCAAAGTAGATTTCACTGAAATCTTCTACATGCATGTATTCCTAGTACTACTCTCGCCCAAGCACGCTCAACTGCGGATTTCTGATGGGATCCGGTGCATTAACTCCAGTATGATCGCACCAGTTATTACATATGGTGCAAGCGCATATATACACTTTCTAACGATCATTAAGAGATTTCCTGTTGTGGGTCTCACTCCATGATGGTTCCGGTGGTGGGTCATGGAAAAGATATTAGACTTTCTCAATACCTCGAAACCACAAAAAAAATGCTTTTATACCCGGAGGTCACCCATCCTAGTACTACTCTCGACCAAGCACGCATAACT
>OVBA01000949.1:0-52109 GCA_900406435.1 Lepidium aucheri | reverse complement strand
AACCAATAATAAATTTATCAAAATTAATATTTACCAATAATAATATGATTATGATATTAATTGTAATATTAAAATAACAATAATTTAAAATATATTATCTGTCTTTGGGACAAATTTTATATTATTTGTTCTTCAAGAACAAATTTATTCTTATTTATTTGTCTTCTAGACAAATTTATTTTTATTTTTCTTCTAGAACAAGTTTATGTATTTATTTTATTTTACAGTTCTTCAAGAGTACTTTTGTAGATATTTTTGGAATATTTTTAATTTTTATCGTTCTTCTGAAACATTATGTAAATGTCTTCTAGACATATTTGACTTTCATTGTTCTTCTGTAACGTTTTTTAAATGTTTCGTGAACATAAATAAATTTAATAAGGAGCAAATCACTCATACTGCATTTTGGCTATTACAAAAACATATAAATTAAGTTATAATATACAGCATATATAGGGACGTAGTCACCTATTATAATAAAGTATATAAGCAAACTTTACAAAAATTAAATTTTACTTTTCCTGATATTGGAGCCGTTCGTGCTTATAGCGTATTATAAAATAACTTTAAATATTATAATATTATTTTTACTATTAGATTGTATTATAAGTGGAAGTAACAAGAGAAAGAGACAAGATAAGGAGTAGAGGAGACGTGAGGAGAAATGAGAGTTATAAGCTTTTCAGTCTTACTAGGAGATGAACCGGGCTACGCCCGGTGTTTGGTTGATAAACATGATATGTATTTGTGGTAGGGAAAACTTGTTAGATTATTGTTTTTATTTTTCTTAACTAATTTTATAAACGGTAATTCTAAAATTAGAGATATGTTGTCCTGCAGAGATTATCAACATATGAAGCATACGTGAAGAACACAAGAATCTGAAATCATATTATAACGTGATCTGATAGTGAAAACAAATCAAGAACGAATGCATATTTCTCACTCATACAATTTAGTGGTACATCCGGATAGGTGGACAAGGTTGGTTTGTCTTGAGTTTTATAAGCGACAGCTTAAGCTGAAACTTGTTATTATCTTGAAACATTAAGCTTGTGAAGAGAAATTAGTAATAGGCACCTAGTAACATCTTGATGAGATAAATATATGAATTATATCTTACCAAAGACTCACATAGTACTTAGCCTCTGATCAGACTTCTCGAGAAATTACAAAATAAATACGTATTTGTTTACTACCTTCAACCTCTCATGAGCTTTTTTTTTTTGGGTCAAAATCTCTCATGAGCTTCTTTGATAAGAGTAGAAAGAAATTGGTTTAATAAACCCAAACAAAAATAACGAAACTATATACTAAGAAGGTAAAACATAGAAACCACTTTTACGGTTTTACAGTTCATTGTAAGGTGCAATTGCACCAGACCAGCAACAACTTTATGAATAGTCTCATCTCCTGTAAGCATCAGCAAATAGGTGAGACCACCAGCTTCAAAATTTTGCAACTGATTCACCTTTAATACAATATTTGGTTTAAGAAATGATGAGGCCATAACTTGGTATGAGTACAACCAAAAAAACAGTGAAGGATGAAGATTGCATTAAGAAACCTTGTGCAGCTAAATTTGCTTCTACTTTTACAGTATGAATCTGATCGAACATCGTCATCTTTAGCTTTCCTTTAAGCTACAGCTGAAACTTGTTTTTTTTTGAAACATTAATTAATAAGCTTGTGAAGAGAAATCACTAATAGGCACCTAGATAAGCAATTAAGTCCAGCAAGTCCAAAATCAACAACCTAAACACCAGAAAAACAATAAAAGCCACAAATTGTATACTCTTAACTAAAATTTTACAGATTCCTAGGATGCATTTAAAGAATTGAGAAATTTATTTATGAATGGAGCTGCATATTCATCGTCCAGAAGAATGTTTGCTGACTTTATGTCCCTGTGAATGATTTATGGATGACTTAAAATATAATTTAAGGATGTGTTCCTCGTTTATATTTTGAAGAGTAAAGTGCTTCACCAAAGCACACGACATTTTTGAAAGTTGTGACTCTATTTTTCGGAACTAAAGCGGTTTCATAGGAAATGGATGGAATAATTACTTACAGTCTTCGTGCAGATATGCTAACCCTATGGTTGATCCTATAGCAATCCAAAGTCTCTTAGACCATTCCAAAACAGGCATTCTCTTTCCTATCAAGACAAAAAGCATGAACTGAGTCATCATAACAGAGAGATCTAAAATGTCTTAACTACAACTAAAATGGTAAAAGCCAGTCACCATGCAGATGACGCTTTAACGACCAGAGAGACCAAATAGCGATGGTGAACGCGGCTGATGATCTCACCTTATGCCTTGAACTCACGATCCCCTTGTCCGCTTCCGGCTGTAAGCTGCTTCCCTGCAACAACTTTACCATACTTTAGAGTTTTTCTAAAGTTTTGTGGCCAAATTGAAGCCTGGTTGCAGTTGCGATGACACAATTCAGTATTCTGACATGGAAAGCGTATTGGTAACTACGTCGGGAACACATAAAACTCATAATCACCAAAGGAATTAGAAATAAATGGTAGGTCAATCATGAATTGAAGATCAGCCAAATTTGGAAAGCCAAGACTAAGGAAGCGAATAGAAAGCACTACAGAGAATCGAGTTACAATATTTTCTTCTTCCCCTGCGAAGGGATTGGAATCGTGGTGGCGATTCATTACACATTTCCTCTGCTGTTTCTAGGGACCTTTCCTTGCTTCTCTTAGAATTTATGTCTTTTCTCAATCGCATGTTATGGAACCTAAATCATCTGCAGAAGCATCTTACTTGTTTTCATAACAATATAACGCTAGGTGATGAACAAAAAGAATATGAGATCTAACCAACAATAGAGAGAACACATCGGACAACAGTAATTCATGATGATGCTTCATATAAAATCAAATTGAATCAAAACAGTGGAAGAAATAGGGAAAAAGAGGAAATTTTTTACTAAGTTCACCTCCCAAATTGCCGCTGGAGTCATAATTTCCCAACCCAAAAAGGAAAAATTGAAATGGAACAAAAATAAATGAAAGGAATAAAATGCAGAAGAAACTGAAGAAAATGTGGAGAAGAGGAAGGCGGAAAGTCTGAAATAGATTCGGAGGAAAATGTTTAATTGTAGGAAAACGTTGGCTATCTGCATTTTTCATTCTTATATTAAACACACATAACGGAAACATAGCGAAGTAAAAGACTTTAGGAATTTCTAGGAAAAGAAAAGCTACTCGTTTGATTTTTAAAAGGATGCTGACATGGCAGCTTAGGAAACAAAGTTGAAAGAAAACTAAAATGCTGACGTGGATAGCTTTAGAGGCTTCAAACTCCTACTTTTAGTATGTATAGATTATTAGTTACGTTTTACTCATCCCAATACATATATTTATATTATGGTGAGGCGGTAAACAAGGTAAGATATTTTATGGATAGGTAATTACTAAACTTATAAGGCTATGCATAATATATATATATATATATAACATATATTATTATTTTTGGTGACTCATCATTGTTCAAACCGGATTAAGCACAAAGAGTTCTAAATCCAATTCTGAGATTAAAGAGGGAGAGAGGGCAAGGATTCTGATTAATTCGAAGAACAATGAGATTGAACAATGCAAAGATGCCGAATTTGATATTATTGCTTAAGTTCAATATCTAAAATTCCATCCTTTTTTCAAAGGCTTCACCTCTATTTACAAAACATAAATGCGGTGACAATTCCTTTGAAACAGGAAAGATTACATTTTTGTTTAGATTTTAAAGATTCTTATAGGATTTTTGGAAAATTTCCTTATCTGAACAGGAAAATTACCATTTTTGTTTTGATGATGTGTCGTCCGAGTTCCTGCCATTATGACGAGTTGTCGAGAAGACATTTGTCTGAGATGATAGTGACTTCGTGAGATGGTTTTTGCCCAAATTGCTAAGTTTGGGACATGAGGGATTCCGTCCATTAATTTTTCTCTCGGATCGAAGTAGGATCTCGAATCCACCTCCAACAATTATCTCCTAGACTCAACAAGTCGACTTAAGGTTTCTGAGTCGGTATGAGTTAACCTGCTTTCAGAATATCTGGTCCACGTGTCAGCTTACGAGTGGGTTACTTCGCGGCATAACTAGCTAATTATTATTTTACCGTTTCCGTCATTTTGACTTCCTGTAAAATTTCTATAAATACCGCTCTTCTGTCATTTTAATTTTCACTTTTACTTCTCTTCTTCAAGTCTTAAAATCTTTTCCACCTTTGAATCTTCCAAAACTGTATTTTCAAATTCTCTTTATTTGTTCAAATTTTTTTTCTTTCTATTGTGACGATGGGCATTGACGGCTTCCCTTGGTCAGATGCAAATGAGGGTAAATATTAAGAGACAGCCTATCTGCTCTTCAAGGTTTGTATTCGTTTTGGCTTCAAGTTTAGTCTGTTCATTGTTTATTATGTTTTTCTGACTGTCAGCTATCTTGTTTTCTTCTTTTGGATAGCTTATTGCCCATCTGAATGACATCATGCTGAATCGGAAGAGATCTTAGGCTCACCCTGATAAGAGTCCTCAGAGGACTGCTCATATCGCTTGTTGGGCTGGGCAATCTCAACTGAAGTTGGTAGAAGCTTGATTCTGACAATTTGCAATTAAGGAAGAGCATGCCAGAGTTAGGGCAGAGTTGAGGCATGAGCAAGAGAATGTCCTGAAGTTGATGGAGCAAAATGCGTCACTTTCCGAGTCGCTGGGCTGCATTGAAGCGGATCGGGCAATGCTTTCAAGGCTGCTAAGAAGGCAAATGATGCTTTGAACAAGCTTCGGTCCGTGTTGGGCACTTTCAAGGAGAACTTTGACCTCCAACTTCGCGAGACTTTGATTTCCAAAAAGCTGAGGATATTCTAAGGCTTGAATGACCAACTCTCTGATCGTATCGAAAGGATCGCCGCTCACTTTAATGACCTTGACGCCAAATTGTATGATCGGCTCTCGTACGCTCAGTTCTTTGGCTCGGATAATGAGCTTCGATTGTTGTCTCATCAGGGCTTCTGTATCCCTTCGGTGATCAATGATCATGTGAATGCCGAGTTGGACAAGTTCAAGGAAATTGTCAATAGTGAAACTTTGACAGCGCTCTTTCTTGAGTACTTGGTCGTCTAGGTTTTTGAAATTGGAGAGGCCTCCAATGCTCGTGGTGAGACTTAATTCACATAAGCACATCAACTTTGCTTTGATCAGTCTCTAGTGACCTTTTGCTTTAGGTTGTATAGCTACTTGTAGCTATAGTTGATATCTCCCTTGCTGGATTTTGTAAGAATTTTACAAGATATGAAATGAGCTCGGTTATTCGTTTGATTTTTGATACTTTTGATTACGGCGATTTCAGTTGTTGAAGAAATGAAATAATTGAACAGAACTAGGTTTGCAAAATTGTTTCAATTTAAAAACTTGGACATAAAATATGAATGCTTTTAATCTAAAATTAAAGAAGTAGAGCTCGAAGAACTGTATGCTGATGAGAGCAACAACTAAGGTCTCGGATTGTTTGGGCGTAAACCCGTTATTTTAGCTTTTATAAGAGTTAGACTCGTAAGCTCTTTTTAGTCAAGCTGAGAATTTTTTACTCGGCATTTAAGATTGTTCAAAAGTAGAATCTCATCGTTGCTTTCCGAGATCCAGATGTCAGGAATCCGTATTTGATTTTGTTTTTAGCAAGGATTAGACCTTGCCATTTTCTTTACAAATCTATGTTTTTTCTTTGCGAGAATAAATCTCATGTTTCTGTACGAAACTAACAATGTTTCATCTTTTTTGAGATTTTGGTCTCGGAATATATGTACAAAACTATGTTTTTGTTTTTGCGAGAATAAATCTCGGCTTTCTGTATGAAACTTTTGTGTTTCATGAGAACTCGGTCTCGGTTATATATGTACAAAACTATGTTTTGTCTTTGCGAGAATAAATCTTAGTTTTCTATACAAAATTATGTTTCGTCTTTTTGAGAACTTGGTCTCGGTTATATTTGTAAAAGACTATGTTTTGTCTTTGCAAGAATAAATCTCGACATATCTGTACAAAACTATGTTTTGTCTTTGTGAGAATATATCCTGATTTGCTGTACAAAACTATGTTTTATCTTTACGGGAATAAATCCTAACTTGCTGTACAAAATTATGTTTTGTCTTTGCGGGAATAAATCCTGACTTGCTGTACAAAACTATGTTTTGTCTTTACCGAGAACTTAGTCTCCGAATAATTGTGAGGCTAGGTTCGGGGATATTTTAAGACACGGTTTAAAAGTGAGGATTAGATCTCGAATTTCTGAGAACTTGGTCTCAGCTTGAGTGTGAGAGTTGAATCTCGTAATAAGTTTTACGAGGTTAAGCTAGACAAGATTTTATGACTCGGCTTACGATTGAGAATTAACTATAGTATTAAGTTTTACGAGGCTAAGCTCGGCGAGATTTTAAGACTCGGCTTAGTCTCGAAATATGCCATGATATTTAAGACTCGGTTAGCTTTTTTTTGTAAACACAGAGAGTGTGTCTTATAATAATTTCATTTAGTTTTAGTTGCACCCGAAGGCTACCTACGTATCCCAAATGAATCAAGCCAAAACGTAGTTCTGATTACATACTTAGAAGATTAGAAAGGCATCAGTTGATGTGTAGACGGCGTCAAGTTGGTACAACCTTAGTTGTATTATCGCTTCAAGTTGATAGAGTTCCAGCTTTGCGGAACCATTTCTCCATCCTTTGTTGCGATTTCGTAAACTCTGGGTCTTACAACTTTACAAATGATGTAAGGCCCTTCCTAATTAGCACCAAGTATTCTTGTGTTTAGCTCAGCTGTGTTCTCGAACACCTTCCGAAGAACAAGATCACCTTTGGCGAAATGGCATCCTTGAACATTTTTTTTGTAATACTTGGCCGCTTGCTGCTTATAGTTCTGTACGCGGAGTAAGGCATCATCTCGTTGTTCATCCAACTCATCGATACTTGTTTCCATCTTGTCACTATTGGCCTCCTCATTTTTGGGAGAGTGATGACCTTGCAAAGTTGGTATAGCGGCTCCAGTGGAAGCTATTGCTTCCATTCCATGAGATAGAGAGAAAGGAGTTCGGCCGGCCGAGCATCTCAGAGTAGTTCAATGGGACCTGAGCACTCCATCCAACTTGTCGGACCAGTTACCTTTCTATTCTTCAAGGCGCTTTTTGATGCCATCCAGAATATGTTTGTTCGTTGCTTCGGCTTGTCCATTGCCTTGAGGATTTTGTGGTGTAGAACTGCTAACGCGGATATTTCACCTTGCGCAAAAGTTTGTGAACTTTGCCGAAATAAACTGAGAACCGTTATTAGTAATGATTTCATAAGTCAAGCCGTGTCGACATATAATATTCTTCCAGACGAACTCTACCATGTCTTTGTCATTAATCTGAGAATAAAGGTTCAAGTTTGACCCACTTGGATAATTAATCCGTAGTTACGAGCATAAATATTTTTTGACAATATAAGGGTAATAGTCCGGCTATATCCATTGCCCAATGCATGAAAAATAGGACATTACTGATGATGTCAACTCTTTGGTTAGTGCATGGATGATGTGTGTGCGCCATTGACATATATCACACTTTGCTGTATATTGTTGGAAATCTTGTGCCGTTGTGGGACAAAGGTACCCTAAAATACAGATCTTATGCAGTAGTGACTATCCGCTTGTGTGATTTCCTCTAGCTCCATTGTGTGTTTCTTGTACAACTCATCTTGTCTCATCTCCGTGTATACAAGTAAGTAGAGTGCCATTCGTACTTTGTCAATACAACTTTCCATCAATTTGTGCATAGAAAGCACATTTAGATTCGATTCGACATGCTGTGTTTTACCATCTATACTCTGGAGTTTCACCATCGATGTATGCAAGTATTTTATCTCTCTAGTCGATCTATATCTCACCTGGTTGAAGAGGATCGTTGACATCCATGTCGGCTTCTCCTGATATGTTGGTAATTGCCGAGATGTGGGCGAATTCTCCTTTTGGCAAGTTGATACTCAATCTATGTATACTTGTAACCGGAATAGTTCTCCTTTGAATGTGATCAGTCGTTGAAGCTAAAGTTGCTAAGGCGTTGGCTGACAAGTGATCAGTGTGAGAGATCTTGTTAATTCTGAACTTCAATTCCTTTATCATATTCTTAACAATTTTCAAGTATGCTTCCATTCAGTCATTTTTTTATCGTAGCCGCCATTGAATTGGTTGATGACTAACTGCAAATCACAGTAACACTCAATTTGGGTGACTCCAGTTTTCTTTGCAAGTCGGAACCCTATCATTAGTGCTCCATATTCAGCTTAATTATTAGATGCTAAGAAAGCATGTCGAAATGAGTGCTCCAATACTTCCCCAGTTGGACTTTCTAGCCAAATTCAAACCCCAGACCTATGTTTTGAGGATGACCCGTCGATGAAGAGTTTCCAGACTTAAAAGGTTTTGTCAAGTTCCAATAGTTCCAACTCAACGAGAAAATCTGACAAGACTTGCGTTTTGCGCTAGTTCTTCCTTTACACTCGATGTCATACTCGCTGAGACCTACGACCCACTTAGTCAATCTTCCTGACTAATTAGGGCTATGCAAGACTATTCTTAATGGATGGCTGGTTAGAACGATGACCTTATGAGACTAAAAGTATGCTCGCAACTTTCTTGCCAAAGTGAAAACTGCCAAAGCAAATTTTTCTGTTGTTGGGTACCGAGACTCAGATCTGTCGATAGACTTGCTGGTGTAGAAGATGGGATGCTTACCATTGATGCCCATACCGTAATGTATAGGTACAGCGGTTCTTATTCTTCCTATTTAACCAAAATTGGTGGTGTTGACAAATATTTCTTTACCTCGGAGAATGCATTCTCGCATTCCTCGTCCCATTTGAAGTTCTTACTTCCTCACCGTAACTGATAGAATGAAAGGCATTTATCCATTGACCAAGATATAAATTTGTTCAATGCAGCGTTTCGTCTAGTGAGCCTTAATTTGTTTTGAACTAGCTTTAATTCCTATCTGAGTTACAATATATATGAGTAACTCTACCGAAGTTACCCCAAAAGTGCATTTAATCAGGTTGAGATTCATCTGATATTCGTTCAATATTTTAAGCACCAAGCTAAGTGATCTACGTATTCCTCGGATTTTTTGGGCTTGACTAGGATATCATCGATATATACTTTCATTGTCTGGCCCATTTGATCGGTGAACATTCTGTAGACTAGTCGATTGTACGTTGCTCCCGCGATCTTTAACCTAAAAAGCATTACCTTGTAGGAATACACTCCTTTTTTAGTTATAAAAAAAGTCTTTTCCGTGTCATCTGGATGCATTCTGATTTGATTATAGCCCGAGAAAGCGTTCATAAAACAAAGAAATTTGTTTGCTGCTGTTGCTTCAATGATTCGGTCGATACTCGGTAAAGGAAAACTATCATTTGGACAAGCCTTATTCAAGTTGGTAAAGTCTATGCAGACTCGCCATTTTTTGTTCTTCTTTGGTACCATGACCTGGTTGGCTAACCATTTGGGATAATGTACTTCAACAATAGATCCCGTCTTTGTTAGCTTCTTGACTTTGTCTATGATGGCTTTGGTCCTTTTAGGACCTAATTTTCGTCTTTTCTGCTTGATTGGTTATACGTCTTATTGACATTCAACTCGTGACTTGCTATCCTTGAACCAATTCTGGGCATACCTTTCGGTGACCATGAAAATGTCGTCATGTTCTGTTCTAGAAGTTGGATAAACTTTTTCTAGATATCTTTATCTAAGTTAACTCAACTGATAACACAATTTACAGAGTGTGATAGATTGATAATAATGAGTTCGACTGTTGATTTATCTGGTTTCTTGGGGAAGGAGGCTTCAAGATAGCTTTGCTATTGATGGATGTCGTGATCATGCATGATTTGTTACATAGTTTCTACTCATCAATGATACACATTCGAGACATTTTTTGGTCTCCTCGCAGCGTATAGATTCCTTTATCGGTTGGAATTTTGACGCATTGATGATAGCATAACGGGATGGCTTTAATCGCATGAAGCCATGAAGTTCCAAGGATAATATTGTAGATCGGTGGCTGGTCAACCACCAAAATTTTGATACATCTCGTAATTCCTGCAGCCTGAACTAAAAGCTTAACAGTTCCTATCACATGGATCAAACTTCATCAAATGCGGTTAATGTTCTATCCACCGGTTTGATTCTCATGTCTGATAGTGCCATCTGGTCTAGCGTATATTTGAAGATTAAGTCGACTGAACTTCTAGTATCGATAAGTATCCGGAACACGTCACATACGGCGATTCGAAGTCTTATGACTAGTGGAATGTTATGTGGGAAACATAGTCTTTCTAGATCTTCCAAGGTGAAAGATATCTCTGAGTCTTCCGACTTAAAACTCTTCGATATAGCCGCAAGTCTAAAATTGATCGCGGCTATTACTTTCTGCTTGTACTTCTTGATCGATTGTATGGAGTTATCACAAGATTACAAGCCTCCCAAGATTATACCAACATGTACTCAAGGAGTTTCTGACTCAGTAAATTCCACTTTTTTCCTTACACGTTTCGCTTTTCTGTTGTGGCATCTTCCTCGGTTGCCTATTTGTTGGTTGCTTCTCGCAACTCGGCCTCATTTCGCTTCTGGATCTTGAACTTTTGAGTTTCCTCTTTAGAAAAACTCAGTTTGCCTTTACTATACTTTTGAACGAGTAATTAATACAGCTGTTTATATTTGAAAGTTGATTGACCAGTTTAGTTGTGGAATGTACAATACTCATTTCAGTTGTAAGTATTGTTCCTAGATTTATTTCCAACTGGCCCTTCAACTTCGCCGACTTGGAAAGCCATAGCCGTGTTTGCTCTTCCTTTTTTATTGTGTTGCCACGGAATCTGGTACTCTTCTTTTGACTCTTTTTCTCCAGAGTCTTTTTGAACCTTTTGGTTTTTGGCGAGGATCTGCTTTTCTTCGATATGCAGGGTGTGCCTTGCCGCTCTGCAAACGGCGTCCAAGAATGTTATAGGCTGGTTTACGAAGAGATCCTTTCGTCAAGCTTTGTCACTGACCATCCCGGTTCTAAATGCTTTGATTGTCATGTCGTCACTGACTTTGGCTTTTGTAATGATTCTTCTAAATCATCTGAGATACGATCTCAGAGATTCTTTGGATCCTTGTTTCAAAGATCGTAGTTCTGCAGTTTTAGTGTCTTGGTTGATAAATATAGTGTATTGTTTCATGCACAACTTGGCTAACTGATTGAAGTCCTCAATCAATCCAATCAGCAACTTTGTGAACCATGCTAGCTCATCTCCGATCAAGTTTTCACTGAAAAGTTGACAATACGCAATGTCTTCCTGATCTGGTTGGTAACTTGTTCCACCCATCATCACGTTGAATGCACTCTTAATTTCAACGGGTCTGTTGTCCTGTTATACAAAGGACAACACAATCTCGTTCTGCGATTCACGGAGATTCTTCTTAGTCTCGGAGAGAATGGAGAATTGCGAGGTTGGGCTAAGATTTGCCCAATCTCTAGATCTAAGCTGGTTGCCTAAGGAAACTGAGACCTCATCTCTTTTATCATTCTAAAGACGGTGGCGACATCCAATATTGTCGGTATTTGTTTCCCGGGAACATGCTGCACAGGACTCGGTCCTTGCCTTAAGTCGTTGATTTGCTGTGGACTCGGCGTACTTCCAAATAAGTTCCTTTGTAGGCTAGCGAGTACTTCTTCGTTTGGCCTATTGACTTGCGCTCGAGGAAACCACTTTCGCTTGTTCTAGCTTTGATCCGGTTAAAACGCTTAGCGTTCCTTCGATCTGCGGCTTCTTGCAAAGCTAGAAAGTTATGCACCATAACTATGAGTGATGACGGCTCCGCATCACGAGATTCTTCTTGGAAACCATCCTGTGTGTGAACAGAGTTTAGAGTTGATCTGAGAGTTGAGTCTGCTTGTTCGTGAAGCGGGTCAGGAACTCTTCTTTCTCAGGCAACTCGGCCTCATTTCGCTTCTGGATCTTGAACTTTTGAGTTTCCTCTTTAGAAAAACTCAATTTGCCTTTACTATACTTTTGAACGAGTAATTAATACAGCTGTTTATATTTGGAAGTTGACTAACCAGTTTAGTTGTGGAATGTACAATACTCATTTCAGTTGTAAGTATTGTTCCAAGATTTATTTCCAACTGGGCCTTCAACTTTGCCGACTTGGAAAGCCATAGCCGTGTTTGCTCTTCCTTTGTTATTGTGTTGCCACGGAACCTGGTACTCTTCTTTTGACTCTTTTGCTCCAGAGTCTTTTTGAACTTTTTGGTTTTTGGCGAGGATCGGCTTTTCTGCGATATGCAGGGTGTGCCTTGCCGCTCTGCAAAGGGCGTCCAAGAATGTTATAGGCTGGTTTACGAAGAGATCCTTTCGTCAAGCTTTGTCACTGACCATCCCGGTTCTAAATGCTTTGATTGCCATGTTGTCACTGACTTTGGCTTTTGTAATGATTCTTCTGAATCATCTGAGATACGATCTCAGAGATTCTTTGGATCCTTGTTTCAAAGATCGTAGTTCCGCAGTTTTAGTGTCTTGGTTGATAAATATAGTGTATTGTTTCATGCACAACTTGGCTAACTGATTGAAGTCCTCAATCAATCCAATCAGCAACTTTGTGAACCATGCTAGCTCATCTCCGATCAAGTTTTCACTGAAAAGTTGACAATACGCAATGTCTTCTTGATCTGGTTGGTAACTTGTTCCACCCATCATCACGTTGAACGCACTCTTAATTTCAACGGGTCTGTTGTCCTGTTATACAAAGGACAACACAATCTTGTTCCGCGATTCACGGAGATTCTTCTTAGTCTCGGAGAGAATGGAGAATTGCGAGGTTGGGCTAAGATTTGCCCAATCTCTAGATCTAAGCTGGTTGCCTAAGGAAACTGAGACCTCATCTTTTTTATCATTCTAAAGACGGTGGCAGCATCCAATATTGTCAGTATTTGTTTCCCGGTAACATGCTGCACAGGAGTCGGTCCTTGCCTTAAGTCGTTGATTTGCTGTGGACTCGGCGTACTTCCAAATAAGTTCCTTTGTAGGCTAGCGAGCACTTCTTCGTTTGGCCTATTGACTTGCGCTCGAGGAAACCACTTTCGCTTGTTCTAGCTTTGATCCGGTCAAAATGCTTAGCGTTCCTTCGATCTGCGGCTTCTTGCAAAGCTAGAAAGTTATGCACCATAACTATGAGTGATGACGGCTCCGCATCACGAGATTCTTCTTGGAAACCATTGTGTGTGAACAGAGTTTAGAGTTGATCTGAGAGTTGAGTCTGCTTGTTCTTGAAGCGGGTCAGGAACTCTTCTTTTTCAGGCAAGTGAACCATGATATCCTCTCCTAACATCCTTGCGATTGATGATCCCTTCTTTCTCCTGCGCAAAGAAATCTTTCGATGTCGTCCCCACAGATGGCGCTAACTGTTCGAGCAAGATTTAACACAAAGAGTTCTAATTTTGATTCTGTGATTAAAGAGAGAGAGAATGCAAGGATTCTGATTAATTCGAAGAACAAGGAGATTGAACAATGCAAAGATGCCAAATTTGATATTATTGTTCAAGTTCAATGTCTAAAATTCCATCCCTTTTTCAAAAGTCTCCACATAAATTTATAAAGCATAGAGGCGGTTACGATCCTTTTGAAATAGGAAATATTAGATTTCTATTTAAATTCTAAAGTTTTTTATAAGATTTTTGGAAATTTTCCTTATCCGAACAGGAAAATTTCTATTTTTCTTTTGATGATATGTCGTCCAAGTTCCTCCTATTTTGACAAGTTGTCGAAAAGACCTTTGTCCGAGTTGATAGTGTCTTCCCGAGATGGTTCTCGCCCAAATTACCGAGTTTGGGACTTGAGAGATTTCGTCCATTAATTGCTATTCTAGACGGAAGTAGGACCTCGGATCCATCTATAACAGTCATTATACATAAAGTGTTATTTTTTTAAAAAAGAACTTAATATACTACATAAACCAAAAGTTTATGAATATTGTTATTATCGTTAACTCTAGGAGCATACCACTATTTTGGCGGTTTGATTTGAAAACCACAAATTCAAGTTGATGATATATATATATTTTTTTAAATACATTAGTGAAAAAGAAAAAGTTGCAATGGTCTCATCGTAAAAGAGAGGAAGAAGGGAGAGAAGTGGAGAAGATTACAAAGATTTAGGGAATGATCAAAAATTTTTATAATTATTTTTCTATTATTTAGTTTGTTGTATTTTAAATGAAAAATTATGAAGGAAAAAAGGAGTAAAGATGCAGTTTTTAGGCTCTATGCCGCATGTCAGAAAAAAAGAGTGGTGGTTTTAAAAAAATTAACTTGTGAATTATTATAATAATGATTTACTATTACATGGACATTTGACTAATTTATAAATTTTTTTAGTTATTCTTGCTAATTTCTCTATTACATAATACAAGGAGTTACTATGTACCATCACTTTATATGTATTATATTGAATGTTATATATATACATATATATATAAATGAGTTGAGAGAAAAAAAAAGCTTACCTCAACAACACTTTTTTGGGTAACTTTATTATATGTGCATGCATTCTTACAAAGTGGTGATATCAAATATAACTAGGCAGAAGTAAAATGGTGACCGAAAAATATTAAAATATATAAATAACTAATCAGCTAAATATCCTATTTTATTTTAGAAACTTACTAATTATTTTTTTGGTTATTTTTATTTATAAATTACTTTTTGGACTTACACACTAAATTAGAAAATTGTTCTTCGTGACATTAAATAGAAGTGATAAAAAGCAATAGAGCATTAAATGCTGTGGACAACACATTTAATGTGTTGTCTCCACATATATTACCCTATAAAATATATTGTATCAGGTAACATATTTAATATACGCTAAAATTGGATGTCACAACAATTAATATATTTCATACACTGATAACATATTTAGGAACTGCTGACATATTTAGTATCTGCTAACATATTTTTTACCTATTACATTAGTTGCATTGGTTACATTTCTTACATTGGTAACATATTTTTTTACATGCTGACATTAAATGTAACAACCATTAATATATTTCGTACACTAATAACATATTTAGTATCTGCTAACATATTTTTTACCTGTTATATTGCATTGGTTACATTTCTTACATAGTCATCGTCACCACTACTAATACAGACTGCTCCACTACCATAAAATATTATATGCTAATTTAAAATGTAATACATGTTAATACATTTAATATTTACTAAATTTTATATATAGTATTTGTTACATGATTTATTATCAGTTAACTTATGTGTTATACCCGTTACATGATTTATTATCAGCTAATTTATGTGTTTTACCCGTTAAAACATTTATTAACGGGGTAACATAAATATTATCTGCTACTTATATATAATACCCGTTAATTCATATGTTACCTAGGATTTTAGGATTTCAGCAAGTCAATTTCAGGAAAAATTAATGAATTTCAGGAAAAATTGACGAATTTCAGTTGCAGTTTAAGCCCTCTTTTCCATATAGATAAAGGTTCGAGAAAAGATAAGGAAGTCGGCTCGACTAAATGAAATCCACACTTTGACACCTAAGTTTCTGTAACAAGTAGATATTTCCGCAGGAGCATAATCAATTTTCTAGTTAAATACTTTCTTACTGATCGAGGATTCCTAATGTGATGAAAGTTAAACCTCTAATCAGACCTCTCACAGATTCTTTTCATAATAACCCCAAATCAAATTCAAATAATATTCTATGTCGATTTGATAAAAAAAACCAAATATTTCCCAAATTTTATTAAAATAAAAGGAAGAAAAAAGAAAGATGAGAGAAGAGAAAGTTGAGAGGAAGTGTGAGAGTGAAGAGGATGAGAAGTGAGCAAGGTAGAGAGAAGGGAAAGAAAAGAAAGAGATTTGAGAGAAGAAGAAGAAGAAGGTGAGAGAGGAGAGGAAGGAAAGAGAGAGAGAGAGAGCTTATAGTAAAAGAGAGGAAAACGTGGAAGAGAAGAAATAGAAGAAAAAATATAAGAAAACAGGGGCATAATGGACTTTGTTGGTTTAGTTGACATACGAAATATAGGGGAAACAAACTCTTAATTTCATATTTAAAAGAGGGAAGTCACTGGGATTACTCATTACTCATTACATGATGATGATCATACATTTACATCACGTCGATGTCATATTCCAATGTTATGGATATGTTTTTAAATGAAATAGTGGAAAATGATTTTTTGAAGAGATCTACAACATCATCAGATGATTGTATATATCTCACTTCAACATCTTTATCCTTTTCAAGCTCTTGGTTATATAGAAAAAACTTCAGATGAATATATTTTGTTTTATCATTTATGACATAGAAAGTCATCATCATACAACCATTTTTTATTCACAGAGATCTTGTTTAACCTTGAAGAATTGACCAAAAAGAAGATTGTGTGGTGCTCTTTTGCATATCTCTTGTGTTCCACACATCTTCCTAAATGGTGATTTCTTTTCAAAAGTTAAAATCATGAGTGTTTCATTATCTTGTATTTCTTCAATGTCAGTGGCAGCATCAGTCCCATTTACCATAATGATCAAATGATAGTTTAGTAGGTCAATATATCCAAGCAAAAAGAAGTTAATCAACAACGTCATTATTATTACTTGTATCATTTATCTTAGCTATCAAACAATTGCAAGTCTGAGACTAGTTTTGAATTTTGTTTTTTGTTTCTATTTTTTTTGTCTTATCTTTGTTGTTCTTCTCCTCCAAATATTTATGTTGGGTTAAATCATATTTCAAGATATTTTTATTTCTAATCGGCTCAAGTATATTTCTGAAGGATGTGTCTCTTTGAGTATCAACCTCTGTTTGTTTCAACTACATTACTATTTTTTGACTGGCGATGGTAAACATATTTTTTTGGTTCTCAATTTCTCAAATCAATTAAGTATAGTGGTATAGTTGTCGAACCAACTCGGATTATAAGCAAGCAATAAGGACTAACGACCTACCTAGTTCAAGTTATTATCATAGCACATTTATATGAACCAAACAGTATAATAAGATAAAATAGAAATAGAGTGAATAGCAAAACAGGGAAACTATCACAAAACAGAGCAACATAAATCTAAAATCAATCTATGAGAAATAGAGACTCAAGGACATTGGGTCAAGGATCAAACGGTTCATAAGGGGGTTCCATACTCGCTATTCAACCAGATCAGCTGATCCCTAGACAAGGAGATGAGTAATTTCACACACTCTCGTGGAGTGAAATCGAATCTAGCAAACAACCAAATACAACTCTCATTGATGATTAGAAAGCAAGAGATCATTAAGATCGTACCTAGATGAGTATAATAATAGGTCTAAATACAACATTTTGAGATAGGACTCATTATTCAAGCAAGATTTTATGCCAATCATTTCTGCAAACACCTAGTACGCAAGAAACAAACCAAATCGTGTTTCAGCTGATCAGGAAGAAACAAGCAATAAGTTCAACCTAACAAGCAAGATCTAAGCAATTAACAAGCTAACAAGCATGAATTACCCTAGATTCAAACTGATCTACCCGTCCTCGAGATCTCTAAGAGAACTACTTGGACATCATGATAAAAGGAATGGTTACAAGATCAAAAATAGAAAACATAAAATAAATAAGAAAAACTATAAAAACTAAGATGAAATATGCAAACTAGATACCTTAATCAACCACAATCAATCCAAACATCAAATCGGTAAAAACAAGGAAAAGAGAGAAAAGACGGAAGAGCTAATGTTTCTAGATCTGAAAATTTTATTAATGGATCGCGATTCCTTGTTTTTGTGGGCTATAAGGGTATTTATAGCCCACTTACATTAACCTAATTGTTCAGTCAAATCAACCTAAAAAGTTAAAGATAGAAGGGTGAAATGTGCTCCCCGCGAGTGCTGTTGCGAGGCAAAGGTCGTAGGCGCGCTCCATTCTTTGTTCAGGCTTAGGACTCATGGATGTGTTGCGAGGCAAGACTTTGAGGATGGTTCTTCAGAAAGGCGGAGTCTTGCGTTCCATGGGTCAGTCTTCAGTCAACCCTCGTGATGGGTACCGTGAGTCTGAGGTGTGAAGGGTATGAGACCTTCTTCTTATTTGCTCCTTTCGATCATCCAAGCATTCCAACATCGCTCCGGTTGTTCCTTATCTCCATTTAGCTCCAAAAACTCCTTAAACACCTAAATTTGCTCTGAATGCAAATGCAAATGCAAAATATGCAAAACATGCATGAACAATCCTAAATGAATGAAAGTACTATCTATATGGGTGGAAAAAAACTTAAAATATGGCCCTACAAACGTTAAAACCCAGACATATCAGCTCTCCCAAACTTAGATCTCGCTTGGCCTCAAGCAACTGCAATGACCTAAGATGGAAGAAATTTCAAACAAAGGGAATATCTCTTTCAATAAGCAACTTGTTGAGCTAGGGTTGTAATCCACATATGAGCCTCTATCATCTTGGAAAACCACAATGTAATCACATCCAAGATTAGCATCTAGCCTATAAATTCCAAATACCTAAGCTAGCCTCTAGGAATACATGTATTCCTTATTTCTAGCAGTGCGGTCCTCAAAAAGAACTAGCGATCAAAGAGTATATAGTTCGACTTCTCTAAACTTAACACGATTTTTACTTCTACACAAGTGGTTCCCTCTCCTATACACTTTGGCTGCCCGCTTTTTATTCTTTTCTTTTTCTTTTCTTTCTTTTTTTTATTTGTGTCGATTTGGCTTTTCTAAAGTTTGCTTACACATGCGTGAGAGGCTACAGGTTTACGTATTCCCCCAGCTGCATCACCAACATGCATAGGAAGTAAGCAGCGGATATACATGTGCATGAGAGGCTATGAGTTTATGCTTCCCCCTAGCTGCTTCACTTATATCACTTACTTAGCTTTGTCGGGCAGCTTAATTACATGCCATTCAACTTAATTTGAGAGGGATTTACAACACAAACAACAAATCATGCTAAGCATAAAGAAGGAATATATTTAATGCATCTCTAGGCCCTAGATTAGCGGTTTAAGTTCAAATTAGAAGGAATCAAACAAGACCCTTTTGGGACACAACTCAAACACAGTTCACTAAGATAAATGATCCACCTTTTAGCTTTCCAAAGGGTTCTATTACCAATCAAGAGGATTTCACAATGGTTACTAACTAACCAACTCAACAAGGCTGCGTATCATTTAACAAGCCAATTACGAATGTAATTGCATAAGTCTTAAATGAATGCAGCCTATACACAATTCTAAATGAATGCATCAACATGAACACTATATTTTCCCAGAATAAATGTTCGAAAATTTTCAATTTTTTGGTGTTTTCTATGCCTTACATGCCATAAAATGCAACACAAAATGCTAAAAGAAAAATCTTTATGGATTTTTATAAGTCATTGATGAATGCATGATCTACTTATGAGAACGGAAAATAAGATCACAAAAAACATGGTGAGTGCACTCTAGAACCCTCCTCCAAACTTAAATCACATAGTCCCTTGTGTGGATTAAAGTCTGAAAGAGAACCTTAGACAAACAACAAACTAAAGCAAGTAAAAATGAAGCGGTATGTACAATGATATGGAGGAGCGTGGTACCTTTTAAAAATAAAAAAGGTGAGCTGTCGAGGCGTTCATATCCTCGAGCATATAGTTGTGGGGATCTGGATAACCCACTGGAGCTATTCTTTCGAATGGAATAATGTGGAGTGGTATGTCTGACTGTGCCTTGTGGCTTGGTCTTGCGAGGACTCAGCTTCATGCATGTTCTGGCCTTGATCGTCCGATTGAGTGCTTGAGTGATGTTGGCGACTGATCTGCCCCTTCTTCTATACACTACTAACCCGTCCATGGATGAATGCCTTGATGGTTCTAGGCGAGGCTAGCGGTTGCCTTGAGCAGATACTAAGTGACGTCTTGGGGCGTGAGAGGCTGTGAAGTTGCTCCACCTATGGTTGCTTTCAGAGCATCCACTTCTCTTCTTAACTCCTCATGTTTCCGCTTCCATTCCTGCTTCTCCTTAGTTAGTCCCTTAACCTTCTTCACTAACATTTTTCCAAGCTTTTGGAGCTTCCCAATGTGTTTGTGAGCTTCTCGGGTCGCAGCTCCCTGTTTAGGCATATTGTACTCCTCAAAGAAGTAAGTCTCGGGGTCTACCTCCTCTTCATTTTCCCCTTGTGCATCTTGTTGAGCTTGAGGTGCTTGAGGCTGGGGTTGATTTCCGACTAAGGCAGCTAGAGGAGGAATGAATGCCGTATTTCTCCTTTCTTCCAAGGATGTGAATTCTGGACATGGGAGAACAAATTTAGCCTTTGTCCTCTCTGGGTGACAGAAATTATAGATAGCTTGACCATTTATCTCCTCTTTTGCTAGGATGCCCGACCCTCTCAAGTACTTTATCGTCATAAAGCGTGGCTCAACCCAGCTGGTCCTATCAATGTTCATACCGCAAGCTGACATAATCCTCTTTACCACTCCTCTAATCAAGATTGGCTTTGGGCTATTCCTTTCAGCCTGAATCATAGCCCTTATTCGGTATGTGGTAAGATGCTTGGCTAGAACAAAAGCCATCCCGGAGTTCTCTTCCATTATCCTTCTCCTGCTTGGTGTAGTGCCTATTCAATCCCATGTCAAGTAGTTGCATCTCTCCAGGGTTAATGGACACGGTTGATGGTCTTGCATAGAGAAGGTTAGCCACAACTCTTCTTGCATAATTGATGCAAAAGCATTGGATCCAGCTTCCTTTGCTTCTCGACGGGTCAAACTTTCCACAGCCAGTGATCATATCCCACACCTCATCTAACTCATCCTCATCTATGCTTGGATAAACCGAATCGCCAAATCTGAAACCAAAAATCTTATTTATTTGCCTCAAAGTGAACTTATAGTTTTGATTGTGTACTTTGAAAGTTATATAGCCTGCTCCATCTCTTTCCATCAGTGCGAGGACCTTTTTCACGTACTCACGAAAGTACAGTCTTTTTAAGAACTGCAAGATCTCCTCCTCAAAGGTGCTGGAAACGAGATACATAAAGCGTTATAGTCCCAAACTTCAAACAGCCGATCCACATCCATTGTGATTCCCAGCTGATCATGGTCCCTACATGCGGATAGATTGTGCCTTTTACTCCCATAATTTGCAATGTCTCATATGCTTTTCTAGGCTTGGCTGCCCTCCTCGCGGTTTTCCCTCGCTATGCAGCTTGGTCTTTCTGGAATACAATTCTTGCTTCTTCCTCCTTGTACCCTCGTCTCATTAGGGTTTTAATGTTCGTTTGATATTCTATATTTGGTTCCTCCCTTGCTTCTTTATTACCCGAAACACCTCCTTCCTCGTCGTCGTCCATGATGTCTTCTAGCCTTTCATCAACATCCATCGGCGAGCCTTTATCTGCACTGTTCTTATTTGAAGTCTATTCCTCACTTTTCGATGGTGATGCTATCCGCTTTTCTTTGTCTATCGGTGGTGCTGAACTTCATGCCCCTTGCACCCCACTTACACCCCAATTCATTAGTCCATAGATTAGTCTTCTATTCTTTTCTCGGCATAAGGAGTCTCTAAGTGAGTACACAAGAGAAGCAGATCTAAGCCCTCAATGTGTAGGAGACACCATGCTCAAAATTGTGCTTTTTGCATTTGGTTCAATGGTGGGTTCTTCATCTTTGCTCTCTGATCGAATCACGAATTTTCGCCCCTTGATGTTGCTCCTCCTTGGGTTTAGTTTGGCGGCGAATCATCCAAATCCGAATCACCATCACACCTCTTTCTTTCTCTGTCGATTTTCTTAGATTTCTTCCGGATTTCTTCAGCTTGACATTCGGCGAGTGATAAAATAGTGGATTACTGAAGAATTGAACTGAATAAACTTTTTTCGATCACCAGAATAGGGTCCTCCCAGTGGCTCCTCACAATGGCTACAACGATGGGTGCTGTTTAACCGGTGAAAATATGGGCACTTTCTGACAATTTTCTCTCCTCACGGTTCGTCCTCGCAACTAAGCTCTGAGTGCTATTTCTGCTTTTGAGATAAACTGTGCTAGAGAGATAAGTTTTTAGAGAGAGGTTTACCGAATGGTTTGTGTGAAGAATGGGGAGGTGAGAGGTGGTATTTATAGAGGGAGAGGAACTAGGGCTTTTGGAGCCGACTTGAATTGAGTGGGAGATAGGATCTAACTCCAAAGCTGTCCTATTACTCATCCTCGAGGTCTGACCAGATCACATCCGTTGATTTCAAACCTAACTAATCCCAGCCGTTAGATCCTTAACTCACATCAAATGTGAACCGTAGTTAGGTTAGTTAACCCTAGTCAGCCTCGCAGATCCCACTTGCTGACAAGGGTGGAGTTAACTTAACTCAACCTCTTAGAAGGCCTTATTCGGCCAGTCTTGCATGGGTTCCTCGCGGCTCAACTTTGAGGACTGCTTACCCATTCTGAAAAATCTTACCTAATCCATTACACTGTTCGGTGACAAGCCCATTCCTTTGTTGCCGATCGTTCTCCTTTTTAAAAGACAATATCTAAAGATAGGAGAATAGTTAATCATATATAAAAAGGGATGGATTAGTATGAATAGCATAATACTCTTAATGTCTATCATTATTCGATTTAGCTCATAGATTACAGATTATGTAATCAGAATGGGACTATTTGGCTAAAACATATTGGTGATGTATTAGTGAAATGGGTGATGTCATTAAGGGTAAGTGACATAATAATTCAGAATATGACTCTTAATGATATCACTACTAAATACATCACCTATTTATAAGGATACTTTGGTGGCTCAAGTATATCTACGAGTGATACTCAAGGCTGAAATTGGACACTACTCGCGCCACCTCCTCGCAGTCTGGCTGCGAGGGTTGTTGTTTTTCATCCACATACCAAAACATAAAAGAAAAATAGTTCACAAAGCAAGAATAAAAAACCGATAAATTCTTAAAATAAAGGATATATACAAAGGACAAACATGAGACTTCTTCCCAAGTGAGCTTGTTTAGAGTCTCAAGTTTGACTCTTCATACTCCTTCTAGTATGGCTTAGAAAGGGGAATCAGAGTCCCTTCATCGTTCATCTCATCAAATTCCTTCTTGATGTTTCCTCTTATCTCAAAACACTGTCCATCAATTGTTGGCCTCTTTGCGTCGTTCTTTAGATCAAACAACATCTTGATACCATCACCCACATTCAGCTCAATTGTTCTATTCTTGACATCAATCATTACTCCAAGTGACGCTAAGAATGGCCTTCCCAACAGCAACGGGTCTTGAGGTTCCTCATCCATCTCCAACACCACAACATCGGTTGGAATCTGTATGTTTCCGATGCGGACTAGTACATATTCAAGCAGCCCTCAAGGGTACCTAGTTGTCCTGCCTGCGAGGACCAAGGATACCTTGCAAGATTTGTAGTCTTTATACCCCAATCTCTCAGCAACGGACAATGGTATAAGACTGATTGAAGCTCCCAAATCGCATAGACAATTGATGAAAGTTAGGTGTCCCAACGCTCAAGGTAAAGTGAAACTTCCCGGATCCTCCAACTTTTCAATTATAAGCCTCTTTCTTTGATGAGGCAACACCGGAATGAGGACTGCATTACATGTGCGGGTTCCTATAGACATACACTCTTCTTCTTGGGATTTCTCCTTAATAGCTTCCTTTAAGAACTTTTTATACTGAGGGATAAGTGCGAATGCATCCAGAATTGGTATCTTCAAATTGATTTCACTCATTTGCTTGTCAAAAAGGCTCTTATACCTCCTAGCTTGGTTCTTCTTGAGTCTTGTTGGCAAAGGCGCCTTGACCTTAGTTGAAACCACGGGTGTACTCACTTCCTTATCAATAAGCTTTGGGCAATCAGAAGCCTCACCTCGCAGCTCAGGCTTGCAAGGCGTACCTGCAAGGCGGTCAGCAGGGGTTGATTTCTCCATTTGCTGCTCCTTCCCTTCTTCAATAACACTGTTCTCAGTGTTTTCCTCAGGTTTTGCGTTGGGGTAAGCACTTTCCCACTTATCAAAGTAATTGATTGAGCTGTGTACTCCTTTAGGTTTTGGATTGCCTTCCCTAGAAGTTATCCATTAGTCTTGGCTAAAGAAGAGGCCTATTGACTCGCAACATATTTGACTTTGCATTTAATGTCTCAAACTTATAATTTAAGTCACTGTAAGTTATGTCTATCCATGTATGCACTTCCATTAACTTCTTAGTGATTTCCGCTTGTTATGTGGTCTGCCTTTGAAGGATTTGTTGAAGAATATCCATCACCTCCAGCTGCTTGTGCATTGGGTGCGGGTTGAAAACTCTGATGATACTGCTCCTTAGGGACGCATACCCTTAGCTGGTTTGGTTTGGATGGATACACTTGGTTTTGAGGGTTGGCAACATTTGTGCTTCTATATGAGAGGTTGGGGTTTTTCTTGCAGTTCACCTACGGTTTGTTATTCCCTTGGATCTTTCATCAACTTCTTGATTTAAGAAGTTCATGTGGCTAGCTGTGTCCGAAAGCATTATGATCTTGGGATGGACACCCTTATAGAAGTTGCTAAGTATGGTTTCCTCTAGGAAGCCATGATGGGGGCATTGTGATTGATAAGCTTTTATACCTGTATCATGCTTCAACGAGAGTTTTAGAGTTTTCTTGAACAAGTCTGGAGATGTTGTTCTTCAACTTGGCTGTCCTTGAATTGGAGAAGAATTTGGTGAGAAGACGCTTACATTTTTTCCAAGTAGTTACTTTCCCGGTGGGTAGATGCTTCTCCCATAGATGGACTCTATCTCCAAGGTAAAAGGGGATCAACCGAAGCTTCAATGCATCCTCAATGACGCCGTTAATCCTTGCAAGGCTTCAAAGCCTCTCGAACTCATAAAGGTGGTCCAAAGGATCCTCTGAGGGTAATCCATTAAACTTATTACTCTGGACCATTGCTATTAAGCCGCTCTTTATCTCGAAATTATTATTGGGAATGGAGGGGGCAGAAAACCATTCCTTTGTGTATGAACACTCGATGCATCGGCTCCAATGTAACGAGGGCGGAGAGCTTGAGCTTGAGCCCTTGCTTTCTGAGCAGCTACGGTTTGAGGCGGTGGTGTACTGTCAGGTGGAATCCCCAGGAGTTATGTTAGTGTCCATATCAACGAGCTGAGTTTGTATCCTCTCCCTTTGTTCTCGCAGTTCACGAGAAAGCAAGTGAATATTGTCCAAGTAGCCAAGAAGGTTTTGGTTACCCTTTGAACGGGTTAGCATTAACCTCAAATTTTCAACCACTAAGCTTCACTTAACTCGCAGGAGTTAAGTTTTTGTGGCAAGTAGTCATACTGTCCTCGAAACTTGACCATGAGGGAAACCTGCGAGGCCTGCAAATGTACCAAAAACAACGAGTTTGATCAGTAGGATGGGAACTTGGTCATTAAAGATCCAAGTTCTGAAGCACAATCAAACTGATTTATCAAAAGAACAACAGGAACTTGATCCTAGACAGAGAAATTTCCAAATTGAAACTAATAAAATCCGGTTTGACAACGGTGCCAATTTGATAAACAAAATTTTGGGTCTGAATTTATAAAATCAATTGAGTATAGCGGTATGATTGTTGAACCAACTCAGATTATCAGCAAGCAATAAGGACTAATTACCTATCTAGTTCAAGTTATTATCATAGCATGAATCTGTCACATTCATATGAACCAAACAGTATAATAAGACAAAATAGAAACATAGTGAATTCCAAAACAGGGAAACTATCACAAAAAAGAGCAACGTAAATTTATGATCACTCTATGCGAAATAGAGACTCAAGAACATTGGATCAAGGATCGGACGGTTCATAGTGGGTTCCATACTCGCTATTCAATCAGATCGGCTGATCTCTAGACAAGGAGATGACTAATTTCACCCACTATCATGGAATGAAATCTAATCTAGCAAACAACAAAATACAACTCTCATTGATGATTAGAAAGCTTGAAAGCATTAAGATCAGACGTAGACGACTCTAATAACAGGCCTAAGCACAACATTGTGAGATAGGACTTATTATTCAAACAAGGTTTTATGATAATCATTTCCGCGAAGACATAGCTAATCAGGAAGAAATAAGCAATAAGTTCAACTAAGCGAGCGAGATCTAAGAAATTAACAAGCTAACGAGCATGGATTATCCTAGATCCAAACCGATCTACCTGTCCTCGAGATCTCTAAGAGAACTACTCAAACCTCATAATAAGAGGAACGAGTACAAGATCAAAAAAGGAAATCATAAAATAAATAAGAAAAGCAATAAAAACTAAGATGAAATCTGCAAACTAGATACCTTAATCAACCATAATCAATCCAAACATCAAATCAGCAAAACAAGGAAAAGAGAGAAAAGATAGAAGATAGAATGTATCTAGATCTGGATATTTTATTAATGGATTGGGATTCCTTATTTTTGTGGGCTATAAGGGTATTTATAGTCCACTTATATTATCTAATTGTTCGATCATAAAAAGTCAAAGATAGAAGGGTGAAATGTGGTCCTCGCAGGTGGTGTTGCGAGGCAAAGACTTCGAGGATGGTTCTTCTTTAGAAAGGCAGAGTCTTGCATTCTGCGAGTCAGAACCATCACAATGGGTACCGCGAGTCTGAGGTGCGAGGGAGTACGAGATCTTCTTATTCTTTTCTCCTTTCGATCATGTAAGCATTTTAACATCATTAGAGCGAGAAAGGCAGAGTCTTGCATTCTGCGAGTCAGAACCATCACAATGGGTACCGCGAGTCTGAGGTGCGAGGGAGTACGAGATCTTCTTATTCTTTTCTCCTTTCGATCATGTAAGCATTTTAACATCATTAGAGCGAGAAAGGCAGAGTCTTGCATTCTGCGAGTCAGAACCATCACAATGGGTACCGCGAGTCTGAGGTGCGAGGGAGTACGAGATCTTCTTATTCTTTTCTCCTTTCGATCATGTAAGCATTTTAACATCATTAGAGCGAGAAAGGCAGAGTCTTGCATTCTGCGAGTCAGAACCATCACAATGGGTACCGCGAGTCTGAGGTGCGAGGGAGTACGAGATCTTCTTATTCTTTTCTCCTTTCGATCATGTAAGCATTTCAACATCATTAGAGCTGTTTTTTTATCTCTCTTTAGCTCCAAAAAGCTCCTTCAACACCTGAATTTACTCTGGATACAAATACAAATACAAAATATGCAAAATATGCCCAAACGACCCTAAATGAATGGAAGTACTATCTGTATGGGTGCAAATAACTTAAAATATGGCCCCAAAAACGTTAAAAACCAGACATATCAGACGACATGATTACATGTTTACTAAATTTTTGGCTATTGGTTTTTCTTGCGGCTATGGAGGATTATTATCATTCATAACAACATCAACCTTTTTTTTTTTAATTCTCTAGTGGCATGAATGTCTCCTCGCCATTTTCCTCAAGAGTTAGAGAACTTCTCGTATGCTTTGTTACAGTTTTAGGAGACATTGGTTTAACACCAGCAAAGAAGCATATAGGCTTCGCTTTTATGACGTTAAAAGAAGTTTCATTTATAATTTTTTGCTTTGGACCCTCGTGTTGAACCTCATCATCCCATAGTTGACAAGAATCTTGACAAGGCTTAAGAGATGCGTGTTTAAACACAAATTAATATTTTGTAATCCCAAAACTAACTACGTATTGTTTCTTTGATAGAATTCTCCTCACCAACTTTTGATGTCATACCAAACCATGAAATGTCTCTAAACAATTAAAAAATCTATACAGTTCAGCTATAATAGGAGGCAGTGTGGGTCTAACATGGCACAAATTAATAATGATATTTTTGGATGTTTCGTACCTGTTAAAGCTAAGTGTTTATTACAATTTATGACAATGAGTTTCTTCACACCATCCACTTGAATCCATTGAATTAAACACTCACATGTGAAATAAATAGTTTCATGATACATGTGCAACTCATCATGTAACTAGCTCAACCCAAAATACCAGACAATTCTTCAATATGAAGGTATTAGCTCTATTATGGTTGGTAATGGCGTTTTCCTCCCCATCATTCACATTGGGTCCATTTCTCTTTCCTCAAAATTAATCACTCTACCCCTTTATCATAGGATAGCTTAGTTGGTGAATTTATCCAAGCATAAAGAAGCTGATCATCAATATCATCATTGTTACTTGTTACATTTATCTTTGCTATCAGTCCAATCATTCTTTCTGAGGCTTGGATTTTGTTTCTTGTTTCTTTTTTCTTTTCTCATCTTTGATGTTCTTCTCCTCAAACATATTGGGTTGAATTATTTTCCAAGACACTCTTATTTCTAATAGACTCAAGGGTCTTCTTGGAAATCTATTTCCTTGAAAATCAACTTTTATTTATTTCAAAGATGTAACAGTTTGACCTGCGACGAGGTTACATGTTTACCAATTTTTTGTCTATTGGTTTTGCTAGCGAGGTTATGATCAAAAGAGTATTATAATTCAGAACAACATCAACTCACTTCTTTTTTGTTTTCAGTTCTCTAGTGGCAGCTCCACTTTTAACCTTAGTATGTTTCTATTTTTTTCATTTTCCTCAAGAGTTGGGGAACCTCTCATATGTTTTTTGGTAGTTTTATAAGAGAGTATCTCAATAATAACTCAAACTCTCTCAAATGATAAATTCATGCAATAGCATCTAATAATTTTAATATAAAAATTTCGTTTATATAGTTTTACTGATGAGAGACTCTATGAAAGACTTCTAGTGGAGATTCTCTTATATTATTTTATTTTTTACAAAATCCAGAAAAAAGCTTATTTTAAAAAATGGGATTAAAATGATTTTTTCCCATAATAAATTATTCTAGTTTTGTGTATTGTATTAAGAGAATTGTAAATCCTTCACTCTTACGTTCCAATTATATATAAGCCATTAATAATTTCATTTTTTGTTTAAATATTTTCTCGAAGACACAACAATAGACATTTCAAAGTTTATACTAATGTTACTATTTTTTTCCTTTAAAGTGTATATTTTGGATTTTGACTAATAACAACAAAAATTGAAGAAAGGACATGAAAAAAGAAATAATAGTTCCCTTTTCCAAATGTTAGTTTTTTTTGTCAACGACATTTATATATAAATAGAATAGATTACTCAAATTACATCAAAAAACATAAGCTGCCTCTCTAACACGACAAGCAAGAGCATCTGCTTTATGATTCAAACATCGAGGGATATTATATAAAGAGAAAATGGAAATAACGAACTTAACCGTGCGAATTCCTCCTGATATGGTGAGAAAGCCGGCCACTCCTCCAGTCAGTTGAGAATCTTGAGCACTGTCTCACAGTCCGTTGAAACTTCCACCTCCAATATGTGAAGCGCTAAAAGAGATTTCATTGTCTAAAGGACAGCTTCGATCTATGAATGGAGAGCAGATAAACTCCTATTAACACTCCGAGCTCCCATACAAACATCTTCCACTGCATCTAAAAAACCGAACCAGCCTAATCCCGTTTTGAGGTCCAAACTTTTCCAGGAGGCATCCACATAGCACTTGAAACATGTGAAGCTCTGATCAGTTGAGGAAGGAAAAGCAAGTGAGGACTTGCAAGAAGTTTTATGAACTGGATGAGGAAATCTCGAATCCTTAAGTTCATTCCGCGCCAAAGACCATTCTTTAAAATTAGCCTCTGCTTGATTTAGAATATTTTGCGGATCCGTATCCCAATTGGTAAAACAATGCAAATTTCTCGCTTTCCAAAGATGCCAGATAATCCATGGAAAGTACTGAGACTCCTCCGAGTTTAGTAATCTCCAAAATAAATAAGCCAAATTATACCACGCTGACCTTCCTGGAAAAGTATCCTGGAATAACGGGACACAAAACAAGGCTCATCTTTGGCGTGCCGGAGGCATTCAAAAATAACATGGTTAATAGTTTCGTTTTTTGCTCCACATCGGGAGCAGCTCGTATCGTCATTAAAATCTCGGGAACAGAGATTTTGTTTAATCGTAGTGAATCCCAATAGTATTTGCCAAATAAAATGTTTAATCTTATTAGGACAATTAACTTTCCAAATTTTTTTGTATAATGCATGAAAATTTAGACCAAATTGACCAACTAAAAGTAAAATAACAACTAAAAACCAGTAAATATGAATTGCTTTCCCAATTAATTTTAGAATATTAAGAGCAAAAACATTATTAAAAATAAATTTTTACATCGAGCTCTTTTTAAGTGATTATATATTATACCTAATAGTTCACATATTTAGAGTTCGGTTTCATCTTATTATATATGAAGGTTAAAAGTAAAGAATTTTAGGTATAATATTAAATTATAAATTGAGTGTTGTCGATCTATATTAAAAAAAAATATTTACGCAAATGTGAACTAATCAGTTAAATTTTTGAGGAAAACTATTTGTAATTTGTATGTCATTAAGTAAAGATTGCTGAACTATTAAATATACTAAGTAGAAATTTTAAGTCAAAAGAGTATATTTTGACTAAGTAATAACAACAAAAATTGATGAAAGGAAATTACAAAAGAAAATAATAGTTTCCTTTTTCCAATTTTAGTTTTCTATTTAATATGAACCTGAAACAACAACTAAAAACCAGTAACTATGAATTGCTTTCCCAATTGACTTCTGAATATTAAGGACAAAAACATTATTAAAAATAAACTTTTACGTCTGAGTTTTCTCAGGTAGTTATATGTTTTACCTAATAGTTCATGTATTTGGAGATCGATTTCATCTCATTATATATGAAGGTTAAAAAGTAGATAGTTTTAGACATAATCTTAAAGTATGTGTTAGAGGTGGATCCGAGATCCTACTTTGATCCACGATAACAATTAATGGTTGAAACTGTCCAAGTCTTAAACTCGGCAACTCACATAATAACTCATCTAAGACATTTAATACTGTCTCAAACGAATATCTTCTTGGCAATCTGCCCAGATGGCAGGATCTCGGGCGACACGTCATCAAAAGATAAATAGAAACTTTTCTGCTTGGATAAGGAAAATTTCCAATCTTGTAAGAATCTTAGAATCTAAATAGAAATATATTATTTTCGATTTCAAAGGGATTGTAACCACCTATAATTTATAAATAGAGGTGGAGGCCTTTGAAAAACGCATGGAATTTTTGGGCATTTAACTTGAGCAATAACAATCAACTCGGCATCTTTGCATTGTCCAATCTCTTTGTTCTTCAAATTAATAAAGAATCTTTGCCCTCTCTCCCTCTTGAATCTCAGAGTTAGATTTAAAATCTTTTATTCTAAATCTTGCTCGAACAGTTGGCATCGTCAGTGAGGATGACATCAAAATATTTCTTTGCGCATAAGTAAGAAAGAGACAGCCAATCGCAAGGATGTCAAGAGACAACATCACAATCCGCTCACCCGAGCGAAGAGTTCCTGATCCCCTTTAGGAACAAGTAGATCCAACTTTTTGGTCAACTCTGAATTATGTTCATACACAGGAAGAAGTCCGAGATGAAACTCATGAAGTCACTAAGCTCCCTTGACCACCCGTGGAACCGCCATCACTCAAAGTCATTGTGCGGAACTTGCTAGCCTTGCAAGAAACTGCAGATCAAAGGAAACTAATCGCATTAGTCAGATCAAAGCCAGGGCTAGAATGAACGAGAGTGTCTTTCCTTGAATACTTTTTTATAAATAAGCCAGCAGCCGTTGACGTTTTCCCAGAATTAACCAACCAACCCAACAAAGAAATACTCGCCAGCATGCAAAGGAACCTGCTCGGAAGTATGCTGAGTTCACAGCAATTCAATGTCTTGGGACAAGGACCGACTTCTACCCAGCACATTCCTAGACAATAGGTACGGGCAGTGTTGGATGCAGCTACCATCTTCAAGATGATGGAAGAGATGAGATCTCAGTTTCATCAAGCGACCAGCTCAGCACCCGAGATTGGGCGAATCCTAGCTCAAGCTCGCAACTCTTCATTCTCTGTGAGACTAAGAAGGATTTCCATAAATTGCGGACCAAGATTATGTTGTCCTAAGTATGACGAGACAACAAACCCATTAGAATTTAAGAGTGCATTCAACGTAATGATGGATGAAACAAGTTACCATCCGGATTAGGAAGACACACCGTATTGTCAACTTTTCATTGAAAACTTGAATGGAGACGCGTTGGCATGGTTCATGAAATTTCTCACTGGATCAATTGAGGATTTCAATCAGTTAGCCTAGTTATTTATGAAGAAATACGCAATATTTATCAAACAGGATACTTTAACTGTGGAACTATGATCCTTGAAGCAAGGATCTGACGAATCTCTAAAGTCGTATCTCGCACGATTTAGGAGAATTATGACTAAAGCAAAATTCAGCAATGACATGGCAATTTAAGCATTGAGAACATGTATGGTTAGCGATGAAGCTTTGCGAAGGGATCTCTTCGTAATTCGGCCAAGAATAGTCTCGGACACCCTATGCAGAGCAGCAAAACACACATAGTATATCAAAGAAAAACCAATCCTCACCAAAAATCAAAAGGTTCAACCAGACTCTGGAGCGAAGAAGTCAAAAGAAGAGTATCACAAACCACAACAACATAGTAAAAAAGTAAGAATAAATACGACTACAGCTTTCCAAGTCGGCGAAGCTGAAGGCACGACTGGGAAGAAATCTTGGAACAATACTTACAACCAAAATGAGTATTGTTTGTTCCATAACCGACATGGTCATTCGACTTCTAAGTGAAAACAGCTGCATGAGCTACTCTATGAGAAGTATAGTAAAGGCGAACTAAGTGTTCCCAAAGAGGAAACTCATAAGTTCAAGATCTAGAAGCGAAAGGAAGCCGAGTTGCGAGAAGCATTCAACAAATCGACCAACTAAGGAGAAGTCGCACCATAAACGGAAAAATGTGCAAGGAACGAGTCAAAATTCCTGAATCAGAATCCCCAAGGGTAAACATAGTTGATATCATGGGAGGTCTGCAATCCTGTGATGACACTATCCGATCAATCAAAAAGTACGAGCAAAAAGTGATAGCTATGGTTAACCTTAAGCTTGTGGCTCGCTCGGAGAATTTCAAGTCTGTAGATTCAGAGATATCTTTCACTTCGAAAGATATTGAAGGAGTAAGTTTCCTGCACAACGATCTGTTGGTCATCAAAATCCAAATTGTCGATTGAAACATTTCCCAAATACTTATCGACACTGGAAGTTTAGTTGACTTAATCTTCAAAAAGACTCTAGACCAGATGGCGTTACCAGACATGAGAATCAAACCGTTGGATAGAACTTTAACCGCGTTTGATGGAAGTTCAATCCATGAAATCGGAACCGTTAAGCTTTCTGTTTGAGTTGTAGGAATTACGAGGTGTATCAAGCTTTTAGTAGTCGACAAGCCATCAATCTACAACATGATCCTCAGAACCCCATGAATTCATGCAATGAAAGCTATCCCGTCAAGCTATCATCAATGTGTCAAGATTCCAAGCGACAAGGAGATCTACACATTGCAAGGAGATCAGAAAATGTCTTGAAAGAGTTTCATTTCCAAGTTAAAATTACGTAACAAGTTATGCATGATCCCGACATCCATCAGCAGCAAAACCATCTAAGAGCTTATAGCTCCCAAGAAACTGGATAAATCAACAATCAAGCTCGTTAATATCGATCTATTAGACTCAAAAAAATGTGTCATCATTAGAGTTAACTTAGACAAGGATATCCGAGAAAAGCTAATCCAACTTCTAGAGCAGAACAACATTTGCGTGGTCACCAAAGGATATGCTAAAAAGTTGATTCAAGAATAGCTAGTCATAGGCTGAACGTTGACCCGACTTATAAACCGATTAAGCAGAAGAGACAAAAGCTAGGTCTAGAAAGGGCCAAAGCAGTCATAGATGAAGTTAAGAAGCTGATGGATGCAGGATCTATCATTGAAGTACAGTATCCCGAGTTGTTAGCCAACCCGTTTGTGGTACCAAAGAAGAATGAAAAATGGTAAGTCTGCGAAGATTTCACCAACCTAAACAAGGCTTGAAAAAAGATAGTTTTCCCTTGCCAAGTATTAATTGAATCGTTGAGGCAACAATATGGAATAAACTCCTTTCATTTATGGAAACCTTCTCGGGTTATAATCAAATTAGGATGCACTCATACAACATGGAAAAGACTTCATTTATAACTAAACGGAGAACGTATTGCTATTAGTTCATTCCTTTCGGGTTAAAATATGCACGAGCAACATATCAGTGACTCGTCAACCAAATGTTTAGAGAACAACTAGGTCATACAATGGAAATCTATATCGACGACATGCTAGTCAAATCAAGGAAAGTTGAGGATCACGTGGATCACTTAGCTCGATGCTTCAAGGCGTTAAAAGAATACCAGATGAAGCTAAACCCAGCTAAATGTACCTTTAGAGTAACTTCAGAAGATTCCTCGGGTACATGGTAACTCAAAGAGGAATCAAGTCCAATCCTAAACAAATTAAGGTAGTTCAATAGTTGTCTTCTCCAATAAACACGAGAAGTACAAAGGTTTACTGGACAAAATGCTGTCTTAAAGAGATTTATATCTCAGTCAACGGATAAATGCCATTCATTCCGTCAGTTACTACGATGAAACAAGAATTTCAAATGGGATAAAGAACGTAAGAATTCGTTCTCCTAGTTAAAAAAGTATTTGTCAACACCTCCGATTTTGGCAAAACCTGAGGAAGGTAACTGCTGTACATATACACCGCAGTTTTGGCATCCACAGTGAGCAGCGTACTAGTCCGAAAAGATCAAGGAATTCAGCATCCCATCTTCTACACCAACAAGTCTCTTAATGGAGCTGAGTCTCGGTACCTCACAATAGAAAAACTCGCTTTGGCAGTTGTCACTTCTGTAAGAAATTTGAGACCATATTTTGAGTCTCATAAAATCATTGTTCTAAGTAGCCATTTGTTAAGCAAGATTGATTAAGTGGGCCATAGAACTCAGCGATTACGACATCGAGTACAAAAGAAGAAACAACATGAAGTCACAAGTCCTCGCAGATTTCCTTGTCGAGTTGTCTTCCGAGTTGGAACCATTGGAACTAAACAAAACCCTTTAAATCTGGAAGCTCTTTGTTGACAGATCGTCTTCACAACATGGATCTAGAGTTGGAGTTTGGCTTAATCAGGGAAATATTGGAGCAATCCTTCTGACTTGCTTTTCCAACCTCTAATAACGAATCTGAATATGATACACTAATCGCAAGAGTCTGACTTACAAAGGAAATCAAAGCCGTACAAATTGAGTTCTATTGCGATTCACAATTAGTTATTAATCAAGTCAATGGCGGCTAGGATACAAAAATCGACCAAATGGAAGCATACTTGAAAGTCGTTAAAAATCTGACAAAGGAATTAAAATTTAGAATTAACAAGATCTCACATATTAGCCAATGCCTTAGCAGCTTTAGCGTCAACAACTGATCCCATACAAAGTAGAACTATTCCGTTTGAAAGTATAGACAGACGGAGTATCAACTTGCCAAAAGGATACTTCACCCTTCTCAAGACAATTATCGATATAACAGACGAAGCCGATATGGATTCAGCGACCACCTTTAGCCAGGTGAGAGAAAGATTGATTAAAGAGATGAAGTATTCGCATACATCATCGACGACAAAACTCCAAAGGATAGATGGACAACACGTCGACTCAAAGCTAAACGTACTCTTTATTCGCAAATTGACGGAAATTTGTACCGAAGAAGTGCAAATGGCACTTTACTCGCTTGTATACACGGAGATGAGAAAAGTCAAGTAATAAAAGAAACACATGATGGAGCCGGAGCAAACCACATTGGCGGATGCTACCATGTGCATAAGATCTGAAATTTAGGATACTTTTGGCCCACAATGCGGCAAAGTGCGATGTGTTAGAGAAATGAACACATCATTCACGCTCCAATAGAAGAGTTGACATCGTCAATAATGTCCTACCTGTTTATGCGTTGGGCGATAGATATAGTCGAATTTTTACCGTCATCTCACCAAAAGAGGTTTATGCTTGTAATGACAAATGACTTCTCTAAGTGGATCGAAGCTGAAGCTTATTTTCAAATTAAGGATAAGAATGAGGTAAAATTCGTCTAGAAAAATACTATATGCTGACATGAATTGCCTTACAAAATTGTTCCCGATAACGGTTCTCAGTTTATCTCAGCAAAGTTCACAAATTTTTGCACGTGGAATATCTGAGTTAGTTATTGTACGTCACAAAGTTCTCAAGGCAATGGGAAAATAGAAGCAACAAATAGACATATTCTGGACGACATCAAAAGCAGCTCGAAGAAAACAAAGGCAGCTAGTCTGACGAGTTGGATGGAGTGCTTTGGTCTCATAGAACAACTCCTAGACGTTTGAAAGGACAAACTCCTTTCTCCTTGTCTTAGGGAATGGAGGCATTAGCTCCCGCTGAAGCTGCTATACCAACTTTGCATCGCACTCACTCTCCAGAAAATGAAGGATTGAACAATGACACAATGCAAACAAGTGTTGACGAGTTGGAAAAACAACAAGATGATGCTTTACTCCACATAGAAAATTATCAGTAGTAAGTGGCTACGTATTACAACAAGAAAGAACAAGGACAACATTTCACTGAAGGCAACTTCGTTCTTCGAGAGGTGTTTGAGAACACTTCCGAGCTTAACGCAGGAAAACTTAGAGTTAATTGGGTAGGGGCTTACATCATTTGTAAAGTCATAAAATCCAAAATTTACAAGATCGCAATAGTGGACGGAGAGATGATTCCACAAAGCTGTAACTCTATCACTTTAAAATGATACTACTACTAAGATTGCGCTAACTCGACGCCTTTATGCATCAATTGATGCCTTTTTAATTTTCTAAGTATGTAAATAGAATTAATTTTAGCGTGATTCTTTTGGGGTATGTAGGTAACCTTTGGGTGCCTCGGCTCGACAAAAAAAAAAGAAAAAATGAAATACCATGACATATTTCCAAATAAAGGCCGAGTCTTAAAAGCTCGCCGAGCTTAACATCGTAAAATTTATTACGAGACTCAACTCTCACACTAAAGCCAAGAAAAAGTCCATAGCAAATTTGAGATCTAATTCTCCATCTTAATCCAAGTCTTAAAACATCGCCGAGCCTAACCTCGCAAAACTTATGCTGAGATTTAAAACTCTCTTGATCGGCCGAGACCCTACTCTCTAAGCCGATTTTAAAAATCTCGCCGAGTCCTAAAATCTCGCTCGTATTAATCCTAGTCAAAAACCTCGCACAAGTAAGCCGAATCTTAAAATCTTGCCGAGTCCTAAAATTTCACTCATATCTAACCGAGTCAAAAACCTTTCACAACTAAGCAGAGTCTTAAACTATTATCGAGTCCTAAAATCTCGCTCGTTTTAAGACAATTCTTAAACCTTGCACAACCGAGTCTTAATTTCTCCGAATCTTAAAATCTTGCTCACATTAAACAGAGACCTAAATTTCTCATCCAGTATAACTCGTTAAAAAGAGTCAACAAAGCTAGCTCTCTTAAAGTCCAAAATAGTTAACAAAGATGACTCTTAAAATCCCGCCAAGTAAACTTCGCAAAACTTTGTACGAGACTTAGTTCTCATTCCTCCTAAATACCAATTTTAGCAATCACTTTTCACATAAACATGATTCCAAAGTTGAGCGCAGGAATAACAAGACAAAAAACAACAAGCTGTCATACATACACTAAACATAGAGGCCAAAGTCTTTACAAATATCCTAACAAATCGGGAGCACGTTCATAACAACAAAAAAGAGAAGAGTTGAGCAATTCATCATTTCTGAGATATTCATCGCCAGCATGCTCCTCTTTGTCAGGCCTCTCCTCTCCCACAACCTTTGGCAAAATAACATCATTGTTTGAGCCATATTCATTGAAACATCAAATTTGGACAGAGACAAGTTCAAAATCTCGGATACTAACCTTAGGATGCTCATTGAACCTGTGAGCAGTAATTTTATTAGGGTATATCCCGAACGACAAAGCCTGTTGCAAAGCTATAGCAACCTTGTTCAACTCAGAGGATTCTCTGACTTAAAAAGTTGGGACAAATAGATCATCAGGGAAAAGCTCTGTAACCACCTCTACGTCAACAGCCTTCTTGGTTCTTTCGAGGCTGTCAGACCCGAACGAGATTAAAGAAGGATTGACTTTCTTCCTATTCGCGAAGAGCTTCTTTAGAAGAGTCTCGTACCCACAAAACTGTGTATATGCGAGGCTCCAAACAATGCTCAAGATCCTTGAACTAAGCTAAAATCCTCCAAAATTCATCAGACAGGCAACATGGCAAACTACAGTGAATCTCCAGTATATCCAAAGAGATGATGGTATAGCAAAAGGGACCCACTTACCTTTGAACATGTCAAAACCAGTCTGGAGCGATGAGATAAAAGAGCTTGCCTTCTTGGCTGCTTTATGGGTAAGACGCCGACACTCCTTGGCAGATTCTAGAGCATCCTTGAGAACCAAGATCTCCTCAGATTATTTGAGAGACCAATCCTGTGCCGCCTTCAACTCGGCGTTTGTCTGGGAAAAGTCAACCTGAAACTTCTTCAAGGAGGACTTAGCCTCAACAACTTCAATATGGGACTTACCCGCACAGTCGGCCATCTCGTTAAGCTTGTGAGAATTCCCGGTCTTCGTGTTCAAGCAGGATTTAGCACAAAGGGTTCTAAATCCAACTCTGAGATTCAAGAATGATCCTTTATTAATTTAAAGAATAAAGAGATTGGACAATACAAAGATGCCGAGTTAATTGTTATTGCTCAAGTTAAATCCCCCAAAAATTTATCCCATTACAAAGACCTCCACCTCTATTTATAATGTATAGAATTGATTACAATCCCTTACAAATAGGAAAAATTATATTTCTGTTTAGTTTTAAGATTCTTACAAGATTTTTGTAAATTTTCCTTATCTAAACATGAAAATTTATATTTATCTTTTGATGATGTGTCGCCCAAGTTCCTGCAATCTCGGAAGGTTGTCGAGAAGATATTCGTCCGAGACAGTATTGAATTCCTGAGATGAGTTATCATGTGAGTTTCTGAGTTCAAGACTTGGACGATTTCAACAATTAATTGTTATCGTGGACCAAAGTAGCATGTCGGATCCACCTCCAACAATTATCCTCCCCCCAGACTCAGAAAATTTATTAGAATTTTCGAGTTGGTAAAAGTTACCTGCTTCTAAAATCTTTGGTCTACGTGTCAGCTTGCAATTGGGTCACTTTGCGGCGTAATTGGCTGGATGTAACTCATTATTGCATAGCGATTCGGTTTCCAGTGAGTTCCTATATATACTGCATTTCATCGCCTTATTTTTTAACCTTTATCCGAGTTGCAAAAGGTAACTTCTCTCTCTACTTCTTCTTCTCTCTTTGCTGTGGGATTGTATTTCTACTTTCTTCTTGCCTCATTTTTAGTTCTCCTAACGAGATGAGAAAGGACAAAATCGAGTGTAGCTCCGAGTTTGGAACTGAAAGTTTGTCACCTGATTCTTCTTTGTTTTATGGTGATATCAGTGATAGGGAAGCTGATATCTTAGCCAAGGGACGATGTCGACTTGAATTTTCTCGACAATTCTAATAACAACATAGTTGTTTCTAGTAGAATAGGTCAGTCCAAGACTGCTTCCCATTCGTTAGTAGTTATGCCCGTATCTGCGAGTCGTTGGGCTGAATAGGATAGATGGCATAACTCCCTCAAGGTTCTCCCTTTAATTATTAATAAGTGGAAGTTAGAGAGGGTTTACGAGTCATGCTTCCGATTCCTAATCTTTTTCCTGAGTATTGTCGTGCTTGGAGGATTGCAATCTCTCAACCCGAGGCTGCTGGAAAAACAAATTTTCTAGGAGCATTGATTCTGGGGTGCAAATCAGGGGTCAAGATTACGATTCAGTTTTTCGAAGATTTGAAAGATCTCAGCGCAAGTGGTTCAAAAGGAACCTTCTACGCAAAGACGAAGAGGGGTCTTCACTTTTTAGATGATCCTATTTCCAAAGTTACAAATTGGATGAATCGTTCCTTCTATGCTCGCGTTGACACAGATTTGTTTGCTAATAATCATCTGAAATTTGAGATTGCTTAGGCCAAAAAACTGGGTAGAACTTAGGTGTCCTGGTACTCGCCGTTTTATTCTCTAATTTGAATCCTTATTTTTTATTGCAATTAACCACCATAAGTCTCGTTCCCTTGTGCAAAACAATCAGGATTTGGTTAATAGGATTTTTGGGGTCCCTTGGATTAGGTGGAAGAGATTACCAACTTGTCTTCTTGAAAGGGTTGCTTCTCATCTTTCAAAAGGTTAACTTAGTTTTCGTCTTTTCTTTCTCTTACCCATCTTCTCTCTATCACATGAACTCTTCGTACCAGGATGGGTGTAAAAGGATCTCAAGATAAATGATCTGACTTATGCTGTTGCAAACATTAAGCAAATCAGCAAGGGTTCCAGAAAGTTTTCATCTTTTAAGATGTCAAATGACCAGCTTGGTTATGGAACGCACAATATTTATTTCAGTTGGAAGTATTATTCCAAGATTTCTATCCAACCGATCCTTTAACTTCACCGACTTGGAAAGTCGTAGCTGTATTCGTTCTTTCTTTGTTACTATGTTGTTGTGGATCGTGATACTCGTCTTTCGACTCTTTCGCTCTAGCGTCTTGTTGAGCCATTTGATTTTTGACGTGGATCAGTTTTTCTTTGATATACTCTGCGTATCTCGCTGCTCTACATAAGGAGTCCGAGACTGTTCCTGGCCGATTTATGAAGAGATCCCTTCGCAAAACTTCATCACTAACCATATCGGTTCTTAATGCTTTAATTTTCAAGCCATCGCTGACTTTGGCTTTAGTCATGATTCTCCTAAATCGTGACACATACGACTTTAGAGATTCATTAGATCCTTGTTTCAAGCATGTTTCAAGGATCGTAGTTTTGCAGTTGAAGTATCGTGGTTAATGAATATTGTGTGTTGCTTCATGAATAGCTCAGCTAACTGATTGAAATCCTTAGATAATCTAGTGGGCAATTTTGTGAACCATGCCAGCATGTCACTAGTCAAGTTTTCAGCGAAAAGTTGACAATATGAAATTTTCCTGATCCGGATGGTAACTCATTCCACCCATCATTAAGTTGAATGCACTCATAAATTCTAGTGGTTCTGCTGTCCTGTCATACAAAGATGAAGCACTCTATGAGGAGACGTCTTTGGGATGTGCTTAGGAATATCAAGATTCTTGTTCCTTTCTGCATGGGCGATCCTTCGGGGAGCCGATCTGAGACTAGTGCCCGAGCTATAGAGGCGAGGCCCACCGTTGCTGCACGTGGGAGTGATGCTGCATCTGAGGAGAATGACTTGAGCATACTTTGGACCGCCGCCTACCCACCATCACAGAGCCTCGGGCGATCAAGAGAGTCAAAGCCTAGAGTGTCTTGGAGTTTGATTGAGTTTCTTACCCCTTTTTCTGTTTTATTTTTCATTTATTTTATGTACTTTTATGTTATTTTTATACGTAAGTCTTGCTTTCTTTAGGCTTATTCTCACACCGGGACGGTGTGAAGTAAGTCTGGGGGAAGACACGTGGTGTAACTAACGCTATTTTGTTTTAACTTTTAGACAATTTTCACTTTTATCGAGTCTTTTTGAGCCTAAAAACTGATTTGTAGGAACTATGATTTTTCAGAATTATTGCATTATCATGAAAAATTACCATTAATTTGAATCTGTCAAAAAATGATCGACTATTAGAAAACCCAGAGACTTCACAACTTCTCAATACCACCCACATCCTCTTGGGTATTCGAAGAATTACATGCCGGCATCACCCTTAACCAAACTTAATCTTCTTGTCAAGGGGCTTGGCATACACTGGACCGGATCCCCTTCTCAGTTCCGAAAGACTTATCTATGTGAGTATGGTTATCCTCTCTCTAATCTTTCCTAAGTTCTTGTGTTGAACGTGCTACATGTGAAAGTAACTATATAAACAAAGCTTGATGCATGATAAGTAAGCTGAGGAAAACTCCGATGATGCTACTCTTTCTCTCATTCTTTGAGTAACAAAAGAACCAGCCAAATAAAAAATACAATGAAACCTTATGTAAGTAGGGGAAAATTTGGTTGAGCCATCGATAATAATAATAAAATGATAGTCTAGCTAAGTACGAAAAAATCGGCTTCAATATAGATGAAAAGAAAGGAAATGAACTATAGAGAAGGTAGTCTTAAGGCTGAGAAAAAGCCATTTGTCCTTTGATCGATGTACCCTTGGTGAGACTGCACTTAGACACTTTAGGAAGCGGGTATAATGCACTCGGATTACTTATTTGGATTGTGGAGTTCAACCGGGATAGTTGCTAAGTCTAGGGAAGTACAAGATGGTCTCGATTCTCTCAGGTAAGTTTCATGTGGTTAATACAGGAATTGATTTTGCAATGTTTTATAACGAATGAATTTCTTGAGTTGCACCTTTCACTTAGTCTTTAGTTTCTTTGCTTGAGGACAAGCAAGATGCTAAGTTTGGGGGAATTGATGTACCTCATTTTTATCAGTTTTAGGCTCATTAATTTGTATGTTTTTTGGAGTTTTTACAAGTGTAAAATATGCATAATTCAGTTCATGCATGGGAAGCATGGATTGGAGCATAACTAGCGCTATTCTTGAATTATCATAGCAAAACATACTGATGGATTGATCTCTGCCTTGATCGATCGATCACCCACCTCAGCTGTTTCTCCGCCCAACCTGATGATCGACCAGCCTCACGCGATCAATCGATAATCTCGTCAGCAAAACTTACGCCCGACCTATGGATCGACCTTGCATCTCTTGATTAACCAATCTAACTCCTCACGTTGGTTTGCACCCAACCTGTGGATTGACCTCACATCTTTTGGTTGACCGTTCCAGCTCCTCATAATGGTTTGCGCCCGATTAGGAGATCGACCAGTTGCTCCTGTGATCGATCGATCAAGTTTTGGATTGATCTATCTACACCTAGATCAATCGATTGTCGAAGACAAACCTATTTTTCTCTGTTTTTCACTTACGTGTTTTAAGACATATAAATACTAAGAATCCTACTCTACTTTTAAAAAGATTTCTAAACCCCCTTTGATTTTAATTGCAATTTGATGTTTTCTTTCATCTCTTCTTTTGTGTTTGCTTTGATTATGTCTGAGTAATTTCATAATCAGATTTAGGGCTTTCTATGGAATTAGGAATCGATGATTAGGGAATAAATAGGGTTTGACCATAGAATTTTCAATCTATAACTGTGTGTAATGCCTAGATTAGCTTGATCACCTAATCTATGATTCTAGGTTGTTTAGCTTTCAAAAAGTCTGTTAAATTCCTGAACTAGTATAGATAAACAACTGGCTCTCAACCAACGACAGTTGATGTCAAGGCTAGTTGTGGAAAAATTAAACCTGTTTGTTAATGTCTGTTTGCTTCCTTAGGGCCAACGAAAGATAGGATTACTAGGATGCTAAATCTGTTAGTAGACATCGCGATAGTGGGTTTACTAGATTAATATGTTTAAAGTCAAGAATTAATTTAAAACATGCTCTGAATAATTTCCCTGATTACGTTTCTTATTCCTGAATGAATTCCCAATGCCTGATTGCTTTTTAATTATAAATCTACAAACCGTGTAAGTTGTTAGTTTCATTCATCTCTTATTATTGTTCAGTTTAGCTTGAATTAGAATTGAGTAATCGATAATGCAATTATTGGTTTTTCGTGGATTCGATCCCTAAGTACTACTTCTACATTGATATGCACGTGCAGTAGATTGCTAGGGTAAAACTCTGAACTATCATGTTTTTGACGCTGCTGCCGGGAAACCAATTGGTTGCTTGTTGATAGAGATTTGATTTCTAGTCTAAACACTTTTACTTACATTTTTTTCTTTTTGTTTTAATCTCAGGTTTATCGTAAGAAGACGCCAAGGCTCTAAGAACCTTTTGAAATCTCGACAACAAAACACTCACAAGGACTCAATGAGGGAACAAAAGAGCTAGATCAATGAGTCAACACGCTCAAAACGATCCTGAGGTTGTCGAGAATAACCAAGGGGATCAAGATGTGCAAGCTAAAGTTGAGCAACTGAGGAGGGATTTCGCTCAGCTTAGGAGGAAGCAGGAGCAGCCTCAGCGCTGAGCAATTGGTGATTTGGACGTTTCTCACCAATACCATCAAAATAGATCTGCTATTCGCCCTCTATCGGTTCAGATGCAAGACTATGAGATCAAGCCTCAACTGATAAGATTGGTTAAGCAGTATGTGTTCAATGGACTTCTAGGGGAGAATCTGATGGATCACATAGTGAACTTTGAGGATATATGTAGCACCACGACTTCAAACGGGGTTCTTGTTGACTACGTTAAGTGAAAACTCTTCCACCATTCGCTCTCTTAATGGTTGAGAGCTTTACCTCCAGGTTTGCTTACCACATGGGAAGAGGTTCTAGCTGCCTTTTTGGATTGGTTTTATACCAAGTCGAAGACTGCGGCACTGAGGAATAAAATCACTACGTTCCAACAATGTTATGGTGAATCTTTCAATGAAGCTTGGGAAAAATTTAAAGAGTATCAGCGAGATGAGATTCTCCGCATCATGGCTAATCCAATGAGCAGCTCTTGAACATCTTATATGGTGGGATAGATTGGGACTATAAAAACTCCCTTAATGCAGCAAGTAACGGGGACTTCATGACTAACACAAAAGATGGAGCTTTCATACTTATCAACAACTTGACTGTAGGTTCTGGTAGTCATTGCCCACAGTACGACCGAGGGATGAAGTTCAATAGCATCGAGACCTAGAAGATATATGAGCTTGCTGAGAAGCTCGACATGCTTATAAAAGCTAGTCAAGAGAATCAGAGAGGTGTGCATCAGCTGGATGATGATAAAGAGTAGCGCAGGTTCAAGATGATTTAGAGATGTCAGGGGAGCAGCGAGAGGTTGATTACGTGAACTGCAAGAACAGAGGACAGAATCTGAATTACCTCTCCTACAAGAGCACACAACATGGAGAATCCCCAGGACTTAGTTTTTCCAGCTTAAGTGATGCCACAAGGGTCACCATTTCAGGGAAAATCATTCGTGCTAATCCAAGGTCAAAGGTGGAACAACCAAAGACCTTATGGGCAGAATTCAGGGAATCAGAATTATCAGAAACTCTTCAAATCCTTTCAGCAACAAGCACTGCAACCACAACAACAACAACAAGCAGCTCCAGCGAGCTCCTCAAGCACTTCAAACGATGTGATCAAGGCTTTGATCAAACAACTTGTATAGGAGCAGCAGAAAAACACCAGAGAGCTCAACGCCAAAGTTGGCAGTATGTACAATGATCTCAATAACAAGTTCGAGTCAGTTTCTATACACCTGAAGAAGTTGGATACACAGGTAGCTCAAACCGCTGAAGCAATGAGAATACCTTAGGGAACACTTCCAGGGAAAGTGGAAAAGAATCCCAAAGAATCGTTCAATGTGGTTGAGTTTGATGTTCAGAGCATTAAAGAAAAACTAGAAGCAAGCAAGGATGGGAAATACAAGCCATCGATCCCTTTATCAAGAGAGCTCACCAAACTCGAAAATCAAGGAGAGTTTACTATCCCTTGTAATCTCAGGAACCTGATTTTCAGTGATGCATATTGTTATTTTGGAGCAAGTGTAAACATTATCTCACTTGAGACTATGAAGAAGTTGAGAGTTGAGTTGATGCAGGAACATAACTCCTCCATTTCTTTTAGAGAAACCACCTCAAAGTGTCCATGAGGAAGGTTAGTCGACTTCACTCTTCTTGTTGAAAACTGCAAAGTTCCAACAGACTTTACCGTAGTGGAGATGGCGAGGGATGGTGCAGTACCCATACTTTCTTACCACTATTGGGGCTAAGATTGATTTCCCCAATAAGAGAGTGGTTCTAGAGAATGTTGATAAAGGATTCTCTTATCCCGTTAGAACTCCTACTGGTAACCTCTACGGTATGATCACAACTACAAAAGTAGTAGGAGCAGTTTCGGAATCTGAACCTTCAGTTTTGACATGCTTGGCATATGATGAACTCGATCATGAATTAGAGGAAGAGTACAGTGTCTGCTATGAGCTTACTGAAGACTATGTTGATCATGATGACACAAGTATCCTTAACAGCAGATATACTGAAGGTTATGAGTTTATATTGAGAAAGTTTTGTCTTAAAGTTTTTCCAAGTAAGCTTAGACTTCAGGACCTTTCATTGTGAAGGAGACTTGCTCTGATGAAACTGTAGTGTTGCTAGATGCAATAAGAGCTGAATTCCACAGGAAAGATGAACAATTGAGAGAGTTCATCACCAATGAAAATTGACAAAAGGAGTGAACATTCCTCCCGAGAGTAAATCTGCCATCTAAGTGGCATGCAAGTCTAGCTTATGACTCTAAACAAGTACTGAGTGGGAGACAACCCACCACTAGGTAGTTTTTATTTTCTGCATATTTCTGTTTTTAATTTATTTTCGTTTTTGTTTTGAAATTTGTTTCAGGTAAGAAAATTGGTCAAATAAAAATGATCGATCAATCCACACTGGGATCGATTAATCGGTGAGCTAAGAGAACACAACGCACGATTTGTTGATTGACCTACCACTCATGATCGATCAATCAACAAAGGCAAATGAGCTGCACTTGATCTGACGATCAACCTGCACACATTTGATAGATTGATCAGTGCTAAGAGAGGAAGATGTGCTCAATGTGACGATTAACCTACACACTGGGATCGATCTATCTGAAAAAAGAGAGTCCCGAGAGAAAACCCGACGATCAATCCATCACCATTAAGATTGATCGATCAATGCATTAGGTAAGTCTTCCAATTTTGAAAACCGATTCAATTCACTTAAAGTGACCCGGAAAACAGCTTTTATACATAAAACTTTAACACTTTTTGGATCATAATTTGTGATTTTACCAGAAATTTTCCTCCTTGGCGATTTTTAGGAGATAATTCTCAAACTTTCAATCTTTCATATCTCCTTCAATCTTAAATGGATTTGAGTGATTCTTGAGCCTAACCTACTTGGATTATCCTCACCTGCTACCCCACTAATGGAGATGAAAGGAATCCTTCTCACTCCAATATTCACGTATAATAGGTTGGATCTTAGCACCACTCAAATGGTCGACAAGATCCACTACATGGATGAAAGAGTCCTGACAAACTCCACCTATCTGACTGTAAACATGAAGGGGAGATATTATGCTTGAGATTGGAAGTCCTCCTGGTGCAAGCTTCCAGCTCCAGAGGTCACCCTAGTTACTTATCGCTCCAAGGTGTTGTTCGAGCCACACCTCACTCACCCAGAGATTGTAGAGAATTGAGCCCCAATGCCCGACAGGCTAGACTATGTTGCGCAGATACAAAGACTTTCCAGATGCACCTCCTCACGAGCCCTCATGGCCGTCCTCTTCACGCACTGCCGAGCAGACACTTAAAAACATCATTCTGGAATATAGTGAGGAGTATGATCTTCCTCGTTTTTCTGATGATTTTACTGATAGGAAGTACATGCGCTGGCAATATGATAACGAGAAGAGGAAGCACTCTGTGAGGAGATGCCTTTGGGATGTGCTTAGGAAGATCAAGATTCTTGTTCCTTTCTGCACGGGCTATCCTTCAGGGAGCCGACCTGAGACTAGTGCCCAAGCTATAGAGGCGAGACCCACCATTGTTGGACGTGGGAGTGATGCTGCATCTGAGGATAATGACAATGAGCTGACCTTGGACCGCCGCCTACCCTGCCGTCACTGAGCCCCGTGCAATCAAGAGAGTCAAAGCCCACAGTAGCTCGGAGTTTGATTGAGTGTCTTACCCCTTTTTCTATTTTATTTTTTATTTATTTTATGTTATTTTTATGTGTAAGTCATTTTGTTAGGCTTATTCTCACACTGGGATGGTGTGAACTAAGTATGGGGGAAGACACTTGGTGTGACTAACTCTATTTTGTTTTCTTTTGTTTTAATTTTTGGATATTTTTTGCTTTTAATGAGTCTTTTTGTGAGCCTGAAAACTGATTTGTAGGAACTATGATTTTCAAGAATTATTGCATTATCATGAACTAAGTACCATTGATTTGAATCTGACGAAAAATGATCGACTATTGGAAAATCCAGAGACTTTGCAAGTTCTCAATTCCACCCACATCCTCTTGGGTATTCAAAGAATTTCATGCTGGTTTCACCCTTAACCTGACTTAATCTTCTTAGCAAGGGGGCTTGGCGTACACTGGATCGGGTCCCCTTCTTAATTCTAAAAGATTTATCTGTGTGAGTATGGTTCCCCTCTCTCTAATCTTTCCTAAGTTCTTGTTCTGAACGTGCTATTTCTGAAAGTAACTATAAAAACAAAGCTTGATGTCATGATTAGTAAGCTGAGGAAAACTCCGGTGAGAGGCTACTCTTGCTCTCATTATTTGAGTTACTAAAAAACCAACCAAAAAACAAAATACAATGATACACTAGGTAAATAGGGAAAAATTTGGTTGAGCAACCGATAAAAAAAAATGATACCCTAGGTAAGTAGGGAATAATCGGCTGCAATATAGATGAAAATGAAAGGAACCATAGAGAAAGTAGTCTTTGGGTGAGAGAAACCCATGTGTCCTTTGATCGATGTTCCCTTGGTGAGACTGCACAGACACTTTAGGAAGCTGGTATGATGCATTCGGATTACTTATTTGGATTATGGAGTTCATCGAGGATAGTTGATAAGTCTGGGAGAAGTACAAGGTGGTCTCGATTCTGTCAGGTAAGTTTCATGTGGTTACTATAGGAATTGATTGTGCAGTGTTTTATGACAAATGAGTTTCTTGAGGTGCACCTTTCACTTAGTCTGGGGGAATTGATGTACCTTGTTTTTATCAGTTTTAAGTTTAGAGTGTTTTGTTAGTGCTTTGGAGTTTTTACAAGTGTAAAATAGGCCTATTTCGGATTCTGAAGCACAGATTAGAGTAGAACCGGAGCATAATTCTTGAATTATCACAGCAAAACACACTGATCAATTGATCTTTACCTTGATCGATCGATCACCCACCTCTGCTATTTCTGTGCCTGACCTGATGATCGACCAGCCATAAGCGATTAATCGATCATCTAGTCAGCAAGACTTTCACCTATCATGTGGATCGACCTTGCATCTCTTGATCAATTGATCTAGCTCCTCGCATTGGTTTACGCCCGACCTGATGATCGACTTCACATATCTTGATCGATCGATCCAGCTCCTCATGATGGCTTGCGTTCGACTAGAAGACCAACCAGCTGCTACTGTGATCGATCGATCAGGTTGTGGATCGATTGATCTGCAACTAGATCGATCGATCGTTGAAGTCAGACCTAATTTTCCCTGTTCTGCTTATTTTAAAACATATAAATACGGAGTTTTAGTTTTTTATTGAGATCTATCAGACTTTTGACGGCCACAGACATTCTGTAAGCAAGGGGGAAGGATTCCTGCTCCACTTTTGAGAAGATTTCTAAACCTGCTTTGATTTTAATTGCAATTCAATGTTTTCTTTCATCTCTCTTTTTGTGTTTGCTTTGATTATGTCTCAGTAGTTCCATAATCAGGTTTATGATTTTTCTAGTGAATTAGGAACCGATAGGGAATAAATAGGGTTCGATCATAGAGTTCTCCATATATAGCTGTGTATAATGCCTAGATTAGGTTGATCACCTAATCTATGATTCTAGGTTGTTTAGCTTTCCAAAAGTTTGTTAAATTCCTAAACTAGTATTGATGAACAACTGGCTCTCAATCAACCACAATTGATGTTAAAGCTAGTTGTGGATAAATTAAACATGTTTTTAATGCTTGTTTGCATCCTTAGAGTCAACAGAAAGTTAGGATTGCTAGGATGCTAAACCTATTAGTAGATACCGACAGTGGGTCTATTAGACTAATGTGTTTAAAGTCAAGAATTTTAAAGCATGCCCTAAATAATTTCCCTGATTATGTTGCCTATTCTTGAATGGATTCCCAATGCCTGATTGCTTTTAATTATAAATCTACAAACCGTTTAAGTTGTTAGTTTCATTCATCTCTTATAATCGTTCAGTTTAGCTTGAATTAAAATTGATTAAACGATAGTGCAATTCTTGGTTCTTCGTAGATTCGATCCCTAAGTAACTACTTCTACATTGCTGTGCACTTATAGTAGATTGCTAGGGTAAAACTATGAGCTATCAGCAGCCTGTCGTCAGGACTGGGAATTTTTGTGACGATATTCCTCATAGCCGGACACAACTCGTAAACCCTCTCCAACTTCCCCTTATTAATAATTGCGGGATAACCTCAAGGGAGTTATGCCATCTATCATATTGAACACAACGACTGGCATGGACGAGCATAACTACCACCAAATAGGAAGCAGCCTCATACTGACCTATTCTACTAGAAAAAACTATGTCGTTATCAGAATCATCAAGAAGATTCAAGTCAGCATCGCCTCCCTCGGCTAAGATAGCAGCTTCCCTATCCTTCATATCACCAGAAAACAATGAAGAATTGGGTGACAAACTTTCGGTGCCAGACTCGGAGTTAGACTCGATTTTGTCCTTTCTCATCTTGTAAGGAGAATTAAAAAAGAGGCAAGAAGAAAGTACAATTACAATCCCAACGCAAAGAGAGAAGAAGGAGTCAAGAGATAAGTTACCTTTTGCAACTCGGATGAAGGTAAAGAAATGAGAAGACAGAACAAAGTATTTATAGGAACTTACTAGAAATCGAATCGTTATGCAATGATGACCTGCATTTAGCCAGTTACGCTGCAAAGTAACCCAATCGCAAGCTGACAACATGGACCAAAGATTCTAGAAGCAAGTAACTTTTACCGATTCAGAAATCCTAATCAATTTTTTGAGTCTAGGAGGAGGTAATTGTTGAAGGTGGATCCGAGATCCTACTTTGGTCTACGATAACAATTAATGGTTGAAACCGTCCAAGTCTTAAACTCGGCACCTCAATCTCGGGCATTCAATATTGTCTCGAATGAATATACTCTTGGCAACCTGCCAAGATGGCAGGAATTCGGGCGACACATCATCAAAAGATAAATGAAAATTTTCCTGTTCGGATAAGGAAAATTTCTGAAAATCTTGTAAGAATCTTAAAATCTAAACATATATGTAATCTTTTCTATTTCAAAGGGATTGTTACCGCTTCTATACTTTATAAGTAGAGGTGGAAGCCTTTGTAAAAGGGATGGAATTTTTGGATATTTAACTTGAGCAATAACAATCAACTCGGTATCTTTATATTGTTCAATCTCTTTGTTCTTCAAATTAATAAGAAAAATTACTCAAATAACACACAATTTTACATTAATGACAAAAATAGTTTTAAAAAAAAAAATTGAAACAGAGGGTGCAATTACTATTGCACCCTCGAATATAAAAAAGCGAAGAAGAAGACGTTTCTTCTTCTTCTTCGGTTTTTTTTCTTATTCTTCATCTTCTCTTTTGTTCTTCTTCTTCTTCTTCATCTCCGTCGCCTTCTTCTTCTCTTCGTCTTCTTCTCTTCGTCTTCTTTTCTTCGTCTTCTTCTTCTTCGTCTTCGTCTTCTCTTTCGTCTCTTCTTCTTCATCTTCATCTTCTTCTTCTTCGATTTCGTCTTTGTCTTTGTCTTCTTTGACTTCGTCTTCGACTTCGTCTTCGTCTTCATCTTTGTCTTTGTCTTCTTCGACTTCGACTTCGTCTTCGTCTTCGTCTTCGTCTCCGTCTTCATCTTCGTCTTTNACTAAAGTGTATCTTTATGATAGAGTTAGAGTAAAGTGTATCTTTATGACAGAGTTAACTGGCTCTATGATAGAGTTAACTGTCTGTATGATAGAGTTAATTGTCTTTATGATAGAGTTAATTGTCTGTATGATAGAGTTTACTGTCTTTTTGATAAAGTTAAGTGTCTTTATGATAGAGTTGAGTGTGTTGTTTAATAGAGTACGGT
>OVBA01000948.1:0-52116 GCA_900406435.1 Lepidium aucheri | reverse complement strand
AGCTAATAATTGAGGGGTAAATTCGTTATTTTACTCTACTACACAATCTAGGTGTCCACAGTCAACTCTATTACACAAGATTTTTGACTCTTTTATTCACACAAATTACCTCTACTAAGACCTTAATGAACTCTATTAAACTGTACTCGGTTAGATTGGCAGAGCTGAGACACGAGAAAATTAACTCTACTACATACGATAAGTAACTCTATTATACACTAGGTTTTGGTAATTTCAACTCTATTAAACAGTGATTAACTCAATTACAGTGTACTCAGTTAGTTTGATAGAGTTTATATTAACTCCACTACAAACATTGATTAACTCTATCATACGCTACGTTTATATCTTTCAACTCTATTACAAACATTGATTCACTCTATCATACGCTGCGTTTTATACCTTTCAACTCTATTACACTATGATGATCTCTATTAGGATCTGGATCAACTCAATTACAATGTATACGGTTAATGTAATAGAGTTGACAAAAGCAAGCGTGCTTACATGGCAAGTTTCATTAATGACATTTCTGTAATTACATTTTTGTTGTCTCTTCAAAAAAAGGCAAAATGGTATATAAAAAGTTACAAAAACTACTATAGTAATTTTCAAACTTATGACCTATTCTAATAATTAACCCAAAATTTTGTCTTATTCTAGCAAATCACCCTATATTTATTGCACCGTTTCATAAACATATATAACAAAAAAATTCATGCTCATGCTGAATATGTTGCGTATATATCATCTTCAACTGTGGTTGTAATAAATTATTGATGTTGAACTTAACATACAATAATTGTATTGTGTCCTCTATTCAATATCTATTTCACAACTTGAGAGCATTCCCATTGATGTTCTTGTCAGAACTGTCTCTCTTTCAGTCTAGTTTTGTAAGTACAAGGATCACTAGAGTTATGCGAGTGTCCTTAGCCAACGAAGTATACTGAGAAGGCCAACATCAAGTACCTGTGATTTCTTCTCAAGCCCTAAGAGATCAAAGGACGAAAGATTGAAAGTGATTGCTTGTGATGCTCATAGTTATCGAAAAGTCTATAAATACATTGCAAAAAGATGACTTCTCTCACCAATATCAGCAGCTACTCGATGAGCACACATTACTCCTGAGAAAGCCACAGCTATGACCCCTTGACCAGGAAAACAACTATCCCCCACACAGTATAGACCATCTATAGCCTGTTATTAGTCGCACCAATCTTTCATCAGCCAAACCATATACTAGCAGAAAATGGTGTTATATACAACTTACTAAGAGGAAATAGATCGTTGACTCATTTTACTTTGACTTACTGTTGTATTGAACGGCATGCCCAATAAACCTTTCGGGATTCCTCTTGGCATTGGCCCATAAGTGCCCTTATCCCTAGCCAGAAATCGTCTGTGTGTTCTTGGTGTTCCCACCTGTCTCAAAAAATCTTTAGTTATGTACGCCAAATATTCAAGGCATAGGTTGCTCTCATGCACTTCATTGTATAGATGTCTCATTCCATGCAGATTTACCATTACAGTTTATACAATGTGCATGGAAAATCAAAACGGAACAAATAATACTCCTAACCTCTTTAAACGTAATAGATGAACTGAGGCCTGGAAAGAGCTTATTCTCTAGCCTCTGTATTATTGAATTTGCCACATCTTCTTTTTTTGCCTCGTACTCTTTTGGAGGGAGTCCCTAATACCAATTAAGAAACAAAAATGGCATTTACACACTAATTTCAGAAGACGTTCTTCAAGCTGAGAAAAGTTGCAAACAAAACTAGTAGCTCCACATTCCACAAAGGTATATTGGTCTCACTCTTCTAAGATCAGGCTTACCTCCCAATCCTCGATGGAAGAAGTTGTGAATATGTGAAGTATATGTCGACCTTTTGGAGCCAAAGATGGATCAAGAATGGTTGGAATGCTGAGGAAGATACTGCCATAAGGCTCTTCCAGATTCTTCCAATTGTCCTACAGGTGTAACAAAAGGACATAGTCGTTATTCAATAGCTATAGATGCGGCAAGGAAATATATCTTAGTATGAAACTAACAAACCTCAAGCACAAAATGATGGCAATCTGTACCAGGAGGGAGAACCTCAGCTTTAACACCCATATGGATTGAAAGAAATGATGGAGCCTTGACATAGACTTTCTGAAAGTTTTCTTCTTCTTCTGGAAGCTTTTCTCCTTTTAACAGCTTCCCTACATCACAGAATTACATTTTTAGGTATTCTTACAAAAGAAGATTACACAAGTCATTTTTTTCTCTTACCAAAGGTATCCCATCTTGTAGCATTTGAGATTATCGTTTTAGCGAAAAATTCTCTTCCATCTGATAACCTTACACCAACCTGTACTTCAAGTCCACACAAAAAAAATCATAACCAGAAAGGAATTTCAAATGACTAAGATAAAACTTTATCAAGAGTCATACAGAAACGTACAGCCTTTCCATCATCAAGTATTACGCTTTTTACATTAGCCTTGTAGAGTATTTCACTGCCTTGATCAACAAGTCCTTCAGCCAAAGACTTGGCAATCCCACCCACACCACCAACAGGGTAGTTAATTCCTCCATAGTGCCTGTCACATAAAACCTGTCCTTGAACATATAAGAAAAGAAAACAACAGAAAGGGAAACATGAATAGACACCAAATGCCAAAAACAAGAATCCTACCATACTCGCATTGATCATTGGCGTCTGCAAAGCATTGACTGTGCTTACTATGAAACACTGCATGCAAATATGAAAGCGATAAACATGATACGTTCTGGTATAAAGAAACTTGCGCAAGTACAGACAAAGTGTTTTTTTCTCTCACACCTCTGCGTCAATGAAATACAGCAGTTGAGGATCCTTTATGTATTTCCTAGCTATAGCTCCAGCATTTTGGGGCAAGTTGTAAGCTGTACAATACAGAGAATAAAATAGCAAAATTCATTGTCAGTATATCTTGCTGCGTGTATCTGTACAGACGTATATACACACACCAAACATGATTTGTGAGTCCAAATTTTTTTCAGAAGGTTTAGATGAATACCGAGTGTCAAGCATTCAAGTGGTTTCTGAAAGAACTGTCCAAAAAGGTAGATGGGCTCTTCAAGTGACTTTAATTCCAAGGAGTTCAATGAGTTAAAGATCTGTTCAAGTTGAAATATATAAATAGATGTCCTATCACTCCTAAGAAGTTGAAAATAAATCACACCAGACCTTCCAGCAGTTGCCATAGAATCCTAGGATACCTTCCTTTTCGTGGGGAAACTTGCTCGTAAGTTCAGCTATGAAATCATCATATTCTCTATGAACCTGAACAGAAAGATTATTGGGAAGATGGAAATGGACAGTCGTAGGATCAGGTATAACCTCCATCTTACGACCAACTGCCTCCAATGCCTTAGTTATCAAGTTTAGATTCCCCTGTTCCCTTCAAAGTAAGCCAATTGCTTCAACTTAGGCCAAAATTATGATCTAAAGGAGAGTTAAACATACAGACTGTCATACCAAACAAGTGCTATTCAGTTCTTCTAGAATCAGATTCTTCCAATAAGATAAAGAGATTATTATTGGGGAAGAAACAAACCAACCTTATCACTGAAACCAAACATCACAGAAGACCCAACATCAAATGTATATCCATCTCTTTCATAATAACCAGAGCTTCCACCAGGAATCAAATACTTCTCCAGAACTAAAACCTTAGCTTCTTTAACAGCTAACTGAGTCGCAGCAACTAATCCTCCAATCCCAGAGCCTATGACAATGGCGTCGTACACACTCTCTCCTCCACTTCTTTCATCTCTCATTGTCCCTTCTATAGTACCAACCGCACTTGAAGAAACACATTTCACTGTAACAATAGACGGTTTCTTATTTTTCCGATTAGCTAAACCTCGACCATGAAACCCCAATTTTGAAGAACCCAGTTTGTAATCCACGAAAGCCGAGGTCTTTAACGAGGAGACCAAGGAACTGCAATCGCCATACTTGACAGGATTTTGAAAACACGAATTCATGCTACTAAGTTCTTCGTCTCTGGATTGTATCCTTGAATATGTACAAAACCAATCAAATTCACGAAAAGAACTCTAAAGTAGAATCAAACTACCAGCAAAAACTCTGCATTAGCTATGGATTTACTCAAAAGGGTTTTATCCGATTGTGTTATCATATCGGAGAGAAAGAAAAGTGATTGGTAAAGAAGCAAAGAGCAAGTGGAAAAAAAAAAAACTCCGGAAACTATACAAAAAAATCTTAGCCGTCGATTCTCGTAACGAATATGTTAGAAGATGTTGGTAACCGTTAAATTGTAATTTTTAAAGATTAGGATCCATATACCAACACGTTTAACCAAAAACACTTTTAAAGTGGTCTAGTTGCAAGCAGTAAGTTTATTAGATCGAATCATGTCGTATGCATTATGCTAGAATTTCTGCATTATGCCGGAACTTGAATATAGAGTCTAAAACAATTTAGAAAGATGAACCCAAAACTGTCTATACTGCTACTAAGATAACCCACAGTTTTTCGGGAATCGACGAAGTATACCACACTTCTATATTCTTAAAGTAAATCTTTTGAGAAAAATCACTCCTTTTTTGTTAAAATGAAAAAGGCTCGATCCAATGCAATTTAACTACATGAAAAGTTGAAATGCAATACTTGGTTGCAATTTGGTCCACTAAGATTCCAAATGTCCAATATTTTATAGAATCTGCAGAAACAAATCAAATGGTCCAAAAAGCATGAAGCATCAATCCATATCCAACGTCAATTACTCTTCTTTTACTAGCAACTAGTATGAAGATCGTTGAAACCGCATCTTTGTATCTTCTTAGTCTTTACAATAACCAAAAGGGTAAAGCCATTGAAGAAAAGGTTCGGTCTCTTCGAATCATTTTGTTCATATTAAAGTTAGTTGAGAACATTTTCAACGATCTTACTGTGATCTCTGTCTCTTTTTCACTCTCTGGATTCTTTCTCTTATTATAAATAGCCTGCAACTCAAGTAACTAGAGTCTCAAGCAACTTGTTTCGATCTACTCTTCTTCTTGTTTATCTTCTGCAAGAACTAAGAAGATGGACAAGGTTATGAGAATGTCGAACGAAAGAGGAGTAGTTATATTCAGTAAGAGCTCGTGTTGTTTGTCCTACGCAGTTCAAGTTCTCTTCCAAGATCTTGGAGTTACACCTAAGATTCATGAGATTGATAAAGACCCTGAATGCAGAGAGATTGAGAAGGCACTAATGAGACTAGGATGTTCCAAGCCGGTCCCAGCCGTTTTTATAGGTGGTAAGCTCGTTGGTTCGACTAATGAAGTAATGTCTATGCATTTAAGCAGCTCGCTAGTTCCCCTTGTGAAGCCATATCTATGTTAAACTGAGGTGTTTCTAAGGATTTATGAAATGAATTAGCTAAGTGAAACTATTTCAATAAGGAACAAAACTTGAGCCAAATCTTTGTAACTTCGGAAAGTGTACGTATAATTGTAAGATTTGTTATATTAATTCGATAGTTAATGCTAAATTTATGGTAGTTTTGAAAAGTTAGTCTCTTTGTTCACGAATCTGACCTTATTGTGCTTCATGTGTATAATACAACACACCAAACATATTCACTTACCTGCAAAACATGCCACTGTTACTATAATTTGTTACTGTACAAAGATCACAACAACAGCAAAAACAGACTGAATAATCAAACAAACAGAGTGTATATGATGGTATATGACTCGCAGAAAGTTCCTATCTAGGTGCAACGGAGGGAGCAATTCCACTGACGAGGTCAGACCCAGAGATATCCATTGATGAGTAAGGATGTTTCATGATTGAAGAGTTCGATGATGATGATGGTTGAGTCAATGTTCCAGATAGATCCGCTGCTTTGGCTACATGAGATTCTGGCATCAACTCCCATATGATTTCCAGTTCTCTTACAACTTCTGCCATTGAAGGCCTTTCATCAGTCTCTTCTCTGCAGCACCGCAGTGCTAAAACTGCAAACTTTTCAAGGCATTCATCTGGAACTGCGCCCATTCTCTTATCCACTGTTGATAGTATTGTACCAGACTCATACGCAATGTTGATCTGACAGAAACAACAATCCAAACAAGTTTAGATAATGCAAAGGAGATAAGAACTTAGCATGTAATCAGACCTACCTCTCGAACTATGTTCTTGCCATGTGTGATTGGATGCATTCCTGTTAATAGCTCTAAGAACACTACACCTAGACTATATACATCACTTTTGTCCGTCAATTGATGTGTCAAAAAATATTGCGGGTCAAGGTAACCCTGCAAGTCGAAAAGATAACTCTCAGTCATGAGTTTTATAAACATATTTCATAAGCAATGCAGAGTTGAGATCTTACCGGAGTTCCTTTTACAACAGTGGATACATGATGAGGTGAGATGCCTTCCATATCAGGCACTGGGGCAAGTCTTGAGAGTCCAAAATCTGCAACCTTTGCGGTGAATTTGTTGTCCAACAATATGTTGCTTGCTTTGATATCGCGATGAAATATAGGGGGATTAGCTTCAGTATGTAAATACAGGATTCCCTTGGCTGAACCTATAGCAATCCGTAGTCTCATTGCAAAGTCTAGAGGCTCTTGTAATTTAACTGCCAAAACAAATTCGTACATCAATCATAAACTGTTATCCATGAGGAATAGAGCCCATGAGACCAAGATATTAACAGTACACAAATCAACCTATGCTACTTCTATGTCATACGCAAAGGAATTCACATTCAGAACAGTGAACAATGATTAAGGAAGCAAGGCATACCAGAAATGTTGTCTCGCAAAGTACCCTTCTCCATATACTCATAAACCAGCATCTGCACGGTTGCATATACAAACCATTAGAGAAAGATTAAAAGGGGTTTGGACCTCAACTAGGAGAGGGTTTAAGACAAAAGTACCTGTTCGCCTTCTTCATCACAGAAGCCGACCAACGAAACAAGGTTTCTGTGATGCAATCTCGATAACAATTCAATTTCAGTAAGAAACTCTCTCTCACCCTGCAACGATCCCTCCTGTGCTCTTTTTATTGCCACAACCTGTCCATTGCCAAGTGTACCTTTGTAGACCTTTCCATAACCCCCTTGCCCAATTTGAGCCAAACTGTTAAAATTGTCCGTAGCCAAAGCCAGCTCAGCATAAGTGAAACTTTTCACACCTTCGATTCTCAAAGAAGCTTTAGAAGCTGCACATGGATAGATCAAACTTGTAACACCAAAACCAAAAACACATGACATGACCACTACAAATACACAATTCCAAAAGACAATCTACTATGAACATATATCAGCATCCACATTAAATACTTACACCGCTTTCTTCTAGCAACCGCACTGTATCCTTTTATACGTTTCTTCATAATGATAAGGGCAATAATAGCGGTTAGTGTTGCTGCAGCTGCAGCTGCACCAAGAACTATTCCTGCAACTGCAACCTTACTTAAACCAGATGGCGAAGCTGCAGGAAACACTACAAAACAAAACAAGAAAAGCATGTTAAGCCCAAGTGATAGTTAATCAAGTTCTGTTTTAAAATAAATATCAGAGGACAAGTATTCTGCTACTAACCATCTCTGTAGAAATCTAACAACGTGAAATTCATAAGCTCATAAGGACCAAACAGATCTCTGTCTGGGATATTCCATCCAGTGAACATGCTCCTTATTCTCCGAACCTCGCTATCATTGAATAAGAAAGGATTGATGGTATTTGAATTAAAAGCAGGAAACAACTTCAAGTACATTCTAAGTCTAGGTCCTTTTTGCCAACGGAATGAGTCAAGGCGCAGCTGAAACAGATTCAAACTAAGACCAGAGGTGATGTATTCCTCAAATTCAGGTCTGTAAGGAACAAAATCAGAGAAACCAGGACTCTTCAACCGATATCCAACAAGCAAAGGAGCAGCACAAAAGCATCGTCGCAGAGGTTCTGGTGCAAGTTCAAAAGGGAGTGGACAGTCAGGACAAGTTGTATTAACTTTGGTTGAACCCTGATTTCTGTCTTCATCAGTTCTAGCTCCACATAGTTGAAGCAGATTTCCATTTGAGCATACAGGATTCCCCTGAAGCCTGGAAAACAAAATATATTACATATTCTTGAATGAGCAAACAAGATCATAAAGCTGTTACATACATTACTGAGTAGCAAGAGAGAAAAATAAGTATGCATGGGGACCAAAAGAGAAATAGGAAAGGGCAGAAGCAAACCAGACAGTCACATTTGGGCGGAGATCAGATCTGCCAGTAATGTTTGAAAACCTATTGTTCCGCAGATCCCTGAAAAAACATACAAGAGATGACGGCTGTCAAGAGATTATTACATAAAAAAGTTGGAACATGCGTGTAGGTCAAAGGAATGAGATATGATTGTTCATGTAACAGTCATACACGATCATAGTCTCGGTTGAATTCAGCTCTCTTTCCTGCCATATTCTAGAGGGAATAGAACCATCCAGATCATTATTTGCAAGCGACCTGTCAAATGAGGTAGACAACAGAACAAACCATCAGCGTCTTCTTATTCATTAATGACAGAACCAACAACAGCATCTCAGAAACCAAAAAGATCACTACACCAATCAGAGATACTTACAACTTTTGAAGCCGTGGGAGACCTGAGAAATTTGCTGGAATGGTTCCAGTTAGACTGTTATTGGACAAATCACTGCAGAATTTTTATCAGAAGATATTGAAGTTAGAAAGCACTCTTTTTTTAATCACAGTACATAGCACGGATAAACTCAAAGGCCAAAATAATGGAAAGATGCTAGAAGTTTACATGGTTGTGATACTATCAGAAAGCTTCCCTATAGGTATAGATCCATTTAACTTATTTCCACTTAGGTCCCTGAAATTCATGTCGAACAACCAAATACAGATGTTATATATCCCCAAGGCAGTTGCAGGATTATTTAAGGAAGCGGCTAGATAAGTTATAAGACTTACAAATAACCAAGGTTTGGGATACTGCTAAGATCAGGCATTGGCCCTTGTAAGTTGCAGTTCCTAAGACTCCTGCTCGTGGACAGATATAAAATTGTGCATTGTTTAGCATGACATATGCATATGTCTTGTCCAAAAAAAAAAATATAGATTACCAGTCTCTCTACATTTACAATGCATCATCCTAGTAAGCTAAAAAATATGGCTGATTTTCATCCCCATAGCTTAAGATATGCAAAGGTTTATTCAAGTCTAATGCATGACTTTTATACTGAATTGTTGAATGCATTAACGGGAGATGACAGCCCCTACAGCCTCACACTTCAATGACTTTAAGGTCAAGGTAAACTGTAAAACCAGCACTTACATCTTCAAAAGTTTAGACATATTTCCATAAGAGGGTGGAATCAGAGTCCCATCAAAGTGATTGTTATCTAATTGTCTGCCAAAACAAACACGAGAAAATATCAAACACATGGATCAAAAGTCAGTGTGGTGACAGCACCCAATAAATCAACAGAAACTGTGACATAAACTTACATGATAAGCAACTCTGGCATGTTTGCTAACTCAGGAGGAAGATAGCCCGATAAATTGTTGTTGTCAAGAAGGCTGTAAACAGAAAATGTAACACTTTAAAAGTAGGTAAAGCCTGTATAGTATGCTGTAGACATGAAGCTGAGTTTAGGTACAAAACATGACATGTTTAAAGTAAGATCCTTCAAGCCTGCTATTGCTACCAACTCACATGTGAACAATTGATGGTAGGCTTCCGAGCTCAGGCGGTATCTGCCCGCTGATTGAATTATTGTTCATGTGACTGGAAAAAAGATAAGATGGATTTAGAAAAGAAAAACCAATAAATGTAACATACTCAAGGAAGAAGGAATTAAGATAAAGAACTCACAAATGCTTTGTTTTGTTTAAGTTTGCAAATGATGTGGGTAGTGGTCCTGATATACGGTTTTCATCAATCTGAATTCTGTCCAAATTTGGAAGAAACCCAAGTTCTTCAGGTAAGTTTCCTGTTAAGAGATTTCCATTCAAGAGCCTGGAAAAGTGTAGTGCCACATGAAGTTAGAAGCCAAAGTAAATGCAAACCAGGACAACAACTTGTTCATAATCATTCTCCAGAATCAGTCTCCTGGACTTACAAGAGTTCCAAGGACTTAATATTCCCAATTTCCTTTGGTATACTTCCGGTTATCTTGTTCCACATGAAACTCCTGGCATTGGAGAAGAGGTTGTTCAATATACAAAGAAAGTTATTCACCTTTGGATATGACAAAAGATTAAGTAACACATCGCGTTTGAAACACGTACAGGATAGTAAGACGAGTCAACCGGCCAAGCTCTGGGGACAAGTTCCCTGAGAAGTTCATACTAAACAATTGCCTCCAAAAACGAAAGAAAGCTGATTCAGTTAAGTCCTAAGGACGACAAACAGTTAAGAATTGACCCCAAAAGAAACAGCAAGAGTGAAGAAGACAATACAATTCCATGACATGACGATAACCATCATCAAGGGTAGAATTGAAACACACAACACCAGTCCAATTCGAAGTACACGGATCTCCACGATTCCAATTGCTCAATCTACGAATGGGATCATTCAAAGCTTTTCTTATATCTCGCAAAGCCCTCACTGAATCCATAAGAAAAAACATTAACGATCAGTACCAAATCAGCGAAAGCAAAGAGAACCCATAAATGTTTGATGATCTAAACTAAACAGAGAAAGTACAATAACCTTCAACAGGGTTGGTGATGTCGTCTTGAGCAAAAGTAAAAGAGCAGCAACAGAGAAAGACAAAGAGAGGTAGAAGACGAAAGACATGAGACGAACACATGTCGAGAGAGGAAACAGAGAAGACCCAAAACACGAAATTGAGAAAGAGCTAAAAGGAAAAAGCCATGACCAAGTAGAAGAGAGTGAAGAGAAAATAAGAGGGAAGTGGTTGGTATTTGGTGAAAGCATTGAAGAGTGGTAATCCAAAGTATTGTTAAATTGACCATTTCAATCAGGCAACAGATCATCGTCATCAAAAAAAATTCACTTTCTTCGCCGCCATTACTTCGCGCCCCGTCACCTTCACCTTCTTACAAAACCCCCTAATTTCTATTTTTTTTTATTGTTGTTTAACCATTTTAGTCTTTGAGCTGTCTTTGACTTTTTTTGTCGGGCTTATATTTTAGAAGACTTGTGTAATGACATTAGGTAGAACATGCGCCAATAATGTAATGTCGTGCTTAGGTTTTTAAAACGTTAATATAATTATTAAAAAACTAGTGTCATAATTAACATTGTTTTCTATTAAACAAGATTGAGTTAGTCTGTCTTTGATTTACCTAGCACTAGATGATGATGTAGAGATTCTGCAGAAATCTTTGACTCTATCGATACTAACTTGAATCATTTGAAACAATTTTGACTCCAATATAGATCACTCTTCTGTTTTTGCAGAAACTTGATTAAGGAAGAAAACAAAATTTGAAAAGAGAAAAAAGATTGCACGCACGAGATTATAGAGTTCCCCAGAAGAATCTAGGTACGTCTCTCTTCGGAGGTTAGTCCGAAATTCACGAGATATATCTTTTTGATTACAGATTTCGATCTATAGCTAAACGAAGAAGATGAAGTTGACTATATAGTCAACTCACCTAACAGACTCGAGTCTGTTACGCCACTAATGGGCCCTTTTAACAATATTAAACATGGCCCTGAAAACATCACAGCTTTCAAGCTTCTTTCTTCTTTGTCGGGTCCATGGGCTTTTGTTCTGGCCCACAGGTTGATTCGGTTCATGCTGAGCTGAGAATCTGAGGCGACTCATCACACTCTCCACCTCGACTCCGACTTCTACTCATTGTGTAGGAACAATCGAGAATAGCACATAAGCACAAATAATATGTAAGTCTGTGTCTTTCAATCTCCGAAAGACTTCATTCTCTTTGATCCTAAACCTAAAAGATGTAACCCTTCTTCCATTTGATCAGAGAACAATAAGCACAAGCTCTACGAGGTCAGCTTTCGAAAAGCTCAAGGGTTTTGACTTCCTAAGCTCCGTTTTGAAACCCTTTCCCCGAGTCAAGCTCATGCCTTCTGCATGTTCAGACTTGACATGCATTCCGAAAACTTTTGTACATGTAATACTTTTGTCATCGCATCTGCTGGGTTCTTAGATGTATGAACTTTGAGTACAGTTACCTCATTGTCTTGAATCACTTCTCGAATGTAATTGTATTTTAGCTTGATGTGCTTAGTTCTTTCACTACATATTCGATTCTTTGCTAGATATATCGCACTCTGAGAATCACTGTAGATTTCTATAGGATCTTGCTTGAAACCTATCGCACTCTGAGAATCACTGTAGATTTCTGTAACTTTCTGATAATGCAATGTATTCAGAATCCGAAGATGAGAGAGCTACTACACGTTGTAGTCTTGATCTCCAACTTACTGTGTTTCCACCAATTGTGAATGCATAACATGTTGTTGATCTGCATTTATCTAAATCACTTGCATAATCAGCAAACCTTCAACCTTGAAATCTGAATGCTTTCTAAACGTTAGATTCATATCTGCTGCATCGACCAAGTACCTCATTATCCATTGAACTGCTAACCAATGTTGTTTTCCTAGGTTTGCCATGAATCTACTAACCACACTTACTACATATGCAAGGTTTGGACGTGAGCCAACCATTGAATACATGAGGCTTCCCATAACACTGGTGTAAGGTATGTCCCTTATGATTTCCTCTTGATCTCTTTCCTCTTCAGTAGTTAGATTTCTTATTTTAAAATGAGAACCTAAAGGCGTTAAAACGGATTTACTATCTTTCATTCCAAAAACCTTTAGAACATGATTGATATAGGAGCTTTGAGATATAACTAATGTTGGATTTGTTCTATCTCTGAGTATGTCCATCCCTAACATCTTTCTTGCCTTCCCCAAGTCTTTCATTTCAACTATGTGCTCAGAGTTTTCTTTAACTTGTTGATTTGATCAAATCAATAGAGGTAATTAACATATCATCGACGTATAGGAGAAGATATATCATTTCCTTCAAACATTTTCCTTTGATACAGACACAGGGATCATGCTCGCTTTTCTTGAAACCTTGCTTCAGAATAAATGTATCAAACTTCTGATTTCATTCCCTTGGACTCTACTTTAAACCATATAGGGACTTACGAAGTATACACACCTTTTATCCTTTACCGTTAACCTCATAACCCTCAAGTTATTTCATGTAGACTGTCTCTTTAAGGGTACGATGTAAAAACGCTGTTTCCACATCTAATTGCTCCAATTCTATATCAAAATTAGCCACTATAGACAGTAATAGTCTGATAGAAGTGTGTTTAATAACTGGTGAAAACACCTCATTGTAATCTATCCCTTCAGTTTGTGCATAACACTTAGCCACCAACCTAGCCTTATATATAGGATTCTCTACTCCAGGTATACCTTGCTTCAGCTTGAAAATCCATTTAGAACCAATAACTTTATGATCTAAAGGCTTATTAACGAGATCCCAAGTGTGGTTATGAATTATTGAGTTCATTTCTTTGTCTGATGCTTGTATCCACTTTTTTCTGTCTTTGCTTTTCTGTGCCTCATGAAAATTCCTTGGATCTTTTAAATTTACATCATTTGCACAAGAGAGAGCATAAACTACTACATATGCATCACCATACTTTGAAGGCGGCTTGATTTCTCTCCTTTTCCTGTCTCTAGCTAAGAGATAATAACTTAATTCTGAACTATGACTTGAGTCCGTATCCATATCTGAAGAATTTATGTCTGTTGATTCATTTCCTCATTCCCTTTTTGATTTTGTAATACTCTGATCTTTTACTTCTCTGTCAACATACTCTGGACTTGCTCCACCCAAATCTGTAGTTTCATCATTCTGAATTTGATCATTTGTGACTGAAACATCTTGACCATGTTTGTTTTCACCCAGAATTTCTTCAAAATCAACTTCGAATGTGACTATCTTCTTATTTTTCTTTTCGATTCCATGATCATCTATTTCATCTGACTTTGTTTCTTTAGAAAATTCTCTGTAAAGCTTATCTTCATTGAAGACAACATCCCTGCTTATTACCAGCTTCTTTTCTTCTAGTAACCAGACATGATACTCTTTTGCTTCTGATCCATAACCCAAAAAAACTCCTCTTGTTGCTCTAGGATTTATTTTGCTTTGAATTATGTGAACATAGGCTATACAACCAAATACTTTAAAATGATTGCAAGTGGGTTTCATGTTAGACCAATTCATCTAGAATCTCAAAGTCTATAGATGTAGAAGGTGACTTGTTAATCATATATACTATTGTATTTGCTGCTTCTGCCCAAAATTCTTCATTCAATCATGAATTTGAAAAACATATTCCTCACCAAATCCATTATAGTATGATTTATTCTTTCAGATACTCCATTCAATTGTGCAGTATAAGCGCAAATCTTATGTCTCTTAATGCATGATTCCTTGCATAGATTATCGAACTGATTGTTACAATACTCCAGTCCGTTGTCTGTTCTTAGAAATTTTATGTTTCTTCCAGTTTGGTTCTCAACTAGAATTTTCCAGTTGACAAATACTTGAAATTCTTCGCTCTTCTTCCTAAGAAACATGATCCACAACTTTCTTTGAATAGTCTTCTATGAATAAGATAAAATATTGAGCTCCTGAAATACTAGGTGTAGTATTCTGTGATCCCACAAGTTTGAATGAATGTACTATAAAGTACCTTTTGATGTGTGCTTAGCCTTTTCAAAACTCAACTTATGAGTTTTGCCCATAGCACACACATCACAGAAGCTTAACTCTTTAGTTTCTTCATGTTTCAAGCAACCTTTCTTGACTAATGTTTCTAGTGATCTTTTTCCACATGTCCAAGTCTTTGATGTCATTTCTTTGTTGAATCTGTATCAACCTTTGCCACATTAACCTCTGTAGTTTTAACTTGACCATCAAGGTAGTAAAGTCTGTTTCTGTAAGTCCCTAATAGAAATTTATTTCCTTCCTTGTAGAATTAAATCTTAAAGTCCTCACCAATGTAGTTGCAGCCAATTAATTCTAGTTGACCATAGGAAATCAAATTCCTACTCATCTCTGGGACATATCTGACTTCTTCAAGGGTAACAATTGAACCGTCCAAGTTCTTTATACTAACTTTTCCAATTCCCTTGACTGTGCAACAAGTGTCATTACCCATAAACACTTTATTTCCATCAAACTCCACCAAATCTGTGAGTAATTCTTTCTTTGATGTGATATGATAAGTACATTGTGAGTCTAACACCTACTCATCTGTAGAAGCAACCAAACTAGCCGTAAGGGCTAATGAACCTGAGTCAAATACTGTTAGATTTGCAGAGTCTTTAGCTTTGTTCTGATTTCTTATAGGACAATCTTTCTTCCAATGGTTTGAATCACCACATATACAACAAGCTCTAGCATTGTTTCCTTGCTTAATCCTGGATTGGGATCGACTTCTACTCTTTGATCTGTCTTTTCCATTTCCTTGTTTTTTTTGCTTTCCAACCTTCCTCTGTTCTCAACTGTTAGTCTTTCTGCTGCGTTTTTCTTCTTATACAACTAACCCTTTTGTATGAGATTTGATTCCATCCCATAAGCTCTGGTGATGATATCATTCATTGTCAAAGTGTCTTTCGCATTACCAAACTGCAATGTGTGGATCAAATAACGGTGGTAAATTATTTCGTAAACCAATAGCTTGATCTTCATCATGAATCGTAACCTTCAGACTTTCAAGATTATTAATCAACTTAAGAAACTTATCCATATTTTCTTCAATTGTCTTGTCCTCATCCATCCTAAAACAGATGAATTATTTCTTTAAATCCGATTTTCTTTGGTTTTCGTCTGATAATCTCTCTCCAATTTTTTCCATTGCTTATAGGTTGTAGATTTATGCATGATCTTTCTCAAAACTGAATTAGTAAGACATTGACTGAGCAAACTCCTAGCTCTCCTGTCTTTCATTTCCCAGTTTGGATCATTTGCACTAGTTCTTGCTTCTACTTTGATCTCTTTTCTTTTCTCTGTGATATGTTCTTCAAGAGTTTCTGTCTCATGATCCTCAGTAATCCTTGGATCTCAAATTGACCTAATATTCTGTATTTCCACAAACTAAAATCTCATTTCCCATCAAACTTCTCCACCTTAAACTTTCCTGGTGTTGCCTCCATACTGATTCTCTGAACAATATCGAATTAATAACCTACAGAATTATCAATCCAACAGCTTTATGTTGCTGAATCTGAATTAATTCTTGAACACCGTAAACTTGTTAATAGCTAATTAACAAGATAAGACAGAGAGAGTTTGTATATTTTATCCGATGATTATTTATCCAAGAATATGTTTCTGATTGGTTTGAATCCTTTGAATGTCAGGTGAATTCGAATGAGGTTCCTCAAGTCTTCCAGTAAACTTTGATCTTTGCTGAAAGAACTCCACCTTCTTCAAGCAGATAACAAAGCAACTTGTCAAAACTATCTTCTTCGATCCTCAATTGGTTTTGTCAATCTTTATCTCCAATATTTAACAAACCTAGCTCTAATACCAATTGTAGAAGATTCTACGAAAATTGTTGACTCTATCGATATCAACTTGAATCAATTGAAACAGCTTTTACTCTGATATAGATCGCTCTTTTTTTTTGCAGAAACTTGATTAAGAAAGAAAACATAATTTAGAAGAGAATGAAGAAGAGCGCACGCACGATATTATAGAGTTTCCCAGAAGAATCTGGGTGCATCTCTCTTCGAAGGTTAGTCCGAAATTTACTAGATATATCTTTTTGATTACAGATTTTGAGCTACAACTAAACGAAGAAGATGAAGTTGACTTTATAGTCAATTCACCTAACAGAATCGAGTTTGTTAGGCCACTAGTGGGCCATTTTAACAATATTAAACTTGGCCCAGAAAACATCACAACTTCTAAGATTTGACTCTCTTCGCCGGGTCCATGGGCTTCTGTTCTGGCTCACACGTTGATTCGGCTCATGCTGAGCTGAGAATCGGAGGCGACTCATCACAGATGAGTTCGAATCCTACCCAACTCAAGCTCCAAATCTAGAATTTAGACTATAAATTTGACTATTGTCAATTTAATGATTACTTGTTGACAGAAAAACTGCTTTTTATTTTTTGAGAGAGTTGAACCAATAGACCACATAAACCATCTCATTATGTCTCAACATGTTTCGAATTTTTAAAAAGATTGAAAACCCATTAGAATAATTTTTTGTTTTGGGTTTGGATTTGATTCAGGTAAAAAACATGTTGGGGTACGAGTATATATATATATATATATATATGAGAATTTATTTTTAGTAAAAATTTAATAAAACATAAATATAACAAAAAAATATATCGAGTACCAATTCAATTTTTGATTAATTCTAAAAAATTTGAGGCATTTGGAATTGTTTGTTGACAGTCGTATTTAGATTCAGTTTTTCTGATATATAAATTTTAGAAATCATTCAAGTATTTTGTCGGCTTTAATTCAGGTTCAGTTTTTTTTTCATTTTAGTTTTGGTTTGAATTTTGGATATACGTAAAGTTACATCTCAAAGAATCACTCCTATAAAAATCAAATATACTATAAATTAAGAAAAGCAAAACATTATCTCGTCTTGTATAATGCAAAATTATAAAGTTCTTTTTTGGTTCTTTTATCCTACAAATTCATTCATTAGATTCATAAAATCATATTTCTGAACAACTCTGTTTTATAGTCTTAATAGTCGAACAATCACTGTCTTTTGTTAAAATAAAATATTCCTAGTGTTATGTATTTTTAACACAAAAAAAAAGTCAAAGACACGTAATATTAGTTAAATAAATAAAACTAGCTAATATTTAAACAATATATGGTTTTATAATTTGTAATCGATAGCTAATTGTCATTTGAATAAATAATACGAGTTTTTTTCAACCCAACTCCAAAACATCAAATTTTGTATCAAATGCTTTTCAATTCAACTACAAAACTAACATCAAATTTAATATTTCGGTGTTTTGTTAAAAGTACTACATCATATATGGTGTGATACTATTCATATAACACCAAAAAAATATTATTATTTTATTATTATTTTTATATTATAACATAAATTTATATGTTATTTATTAGTATTAACTTTAATCATTTCTCCAGATTTGAAAAATTGACTGAAAACTAAATAAAATCAAGTCAGAATTGAACCAAAATTTTACTAATTTTTATGTGGGTCCAAAACTTACATACAAGAAATATTCAAAACTGATTAAAATCGGGCAAAAACATAAATATATTTAAAATTTTATTTTATATATTAATAATACGAAATTTTAGGTTATATTTGATATAATATGAGAATTAATTTTTAAATATTTTTATCAAAACAACATTAAAATAAATTTAATTTTAGTAATAAAGAAATTTTTAAATTTAGTAATATAATAATAAAAAAATATTATATTTGGTGTGAGATTTAATATTGAAGTTGGAGATAAAAAAAAGTTTAGAACACTAAAAAATTAAATTTGTTGTTATTTTTATATTTAATTTGGTGTATGGATCAGATTACGACGACTCTTTCCCAAGTACAATGAATTTACAAACATTATAAATAACGTCGCCTCTTTATTCCACCTTGTAATCATTATTTTTTGGGTGCAATAACACAAACTTCATAAGCAAAAATTGTAATTAGAGAGATAAATAATTAGTATGTTGAAATTAAATATGGTACTTTGTTGAAATATCGATCTCTATGTGCATTTTGGCTGAAATATCGATCTCTAAGTCCTAATTGTATCTAGAAACATTGTAATAAATAATTAAATAAAACAGAAAGGAGTACCTAAAAACTTTAGCAGGTGTACTATTAATAAATTAAAAATCAAACGAGGTTTGAATGCAAATAGTATTTAATCCAGTTTTTGGTGGTAAGTCAACTATAAATAGACATATATGTATTATCAGGGATCGAGTTCTATTACTTACAAAATTTGTGCATGAATTTGACTAATGTTCTAGTCATTGTGGTTCGATATTAATATTGTCGAAAAAAAAGATTTGAATTGGCAAATGGGTCGGGTTTATTAAATGATGTCGGTCCACTTATGGCTTAGAGACGTGACTTATAATTTAAAGCAATGATAAAAGCCGAAGGGACAAGCTCTTTAGATCTGTCCACTTTGCTACAGTTTTCTAAAATGGGCCTGGTGAATCAGGCCCGATTAGTGCCCAATAAGGATCATCCAATGAATAAAAAATTCATACCATCTTCTAAATTTCTATTTTATCATCAAGTAGTTTCTTTGACTGCTTCAAAATATGAATTTTTTGTTTATCAAAGATATGAATATTTTTTAGTCAGATCAACGTGGGGAGATGTTATGCAAATAATTGTTAAAATTTGGTTTAAGGAACATCAAAAACTAGTAGCTAAGTGATATTATGAGATTGATTAAAATAATTTTTAAAAAACATAAAAGCGTATTATTAATTAAATACGATAAAACAAAAGGCAGACAACATGCTGAGATGCTTCACGTGCCAATGTGCCTTTTATTTACTTATCCACCACCAATTATTATATTATTTTAATTAAAATTTAATCTTATGATTATTTTCTCTTTTTTCTTCAACTCCAAAAACCAATGACACGTAAAAATGGCAATTTGAGGGGAATTAATATGAAGCACGAATAGTTCTCTCCAATTTAGGTTATTTGAACAGAGCTGAACCGTTCCAAACTTTAAAAAATGTAATATGGTAATATTTTGGATAATGCTATATACTTAATTGGATATGGTTTTGAAGAACCAAACAAATTTAGGTTCAGGTTGAGTTTTAACCGTATGTAGTTATATATAATTATATTTATTTTGTTATTTATTAGAATTTTATATATAACGTAATTAGTTTGTATACAATTAGTTTTGTATATATTTTGAGCTACTAATATTTAGCTTATTAATTGTTTGTGATACTATTTTTGGCGAATGTAATTAAACTTTGCCATTTGAATTCTATGATATCTAATTTATCAATTTTTTAAAAATTAAAATTTTAATCAATGTTGTTTGTTCGAATTTAAATCAAAAAATTCAAAACTGATTAAAATCTTACTTGACCCGATATACATTTGGATTTAAGTTGGTAACTAATTTATTTTACCGAATAACCCGTAAACCGAATAATTCGAACCGAATGCGATGTGATATCTGAATTGGACAGGGCTAGGCACAATAAATCATAGAAGTTTCTCTTTTTTACACATAATTTGATGTAGTTTTATAGGCAATGTCAAGTTTTTCTTCTCTTATTTTTCTATCTTATAATAGATGATATTGAAGGTGAAAACATAATAATTAAGTATACTTGTAAAATACTTGAAATATCCATAGAGTGTAATTAATGTTGTAATTAATATGAACAAAACTAGGGTTAAATTAGAAAAATAAATCAAATTTTTGTATTAGTTATCTAGAACATCAAATATTTTAAAACAAAAAATAGAGTTAAGACATCATTTATATTAAATCGTCATTATGTTTAGAGTTTGTCTTTGATGAACAATGTACTTCAAAAATGACTTCCTTTATCTTTTGAATTAAATGAGTAAAATTAAGGGAAAATGATAATTTGAGAATTATTTTTTGTCTGGTTTCCTTATCAGCTTTGGCCTCGTTGAATCTTATATTAACTTCATTCATTTTCTCTTCAAGTAATTCCAAGATTTTTGAATCATAAATAATTCAGTCGATAAAAAATTGCTAATCTATTTCGAGTTTTCAATTGGTTAATTCTTTTTGAATTTCTTTTCTACATAAGTCTAGTTTTTTTTTTCTTTTTTTCTGTGTTCGTAGTATTTATCTTTCCTTGAGTGCTATCTCTACAAATACTTCAGTCGATTTTAGTATTTTATCGATTTTTTTTTAAATATTTTTTTTGGTCGTGGATATATTTTAATATCAGTATGTGGTTTCCTTGATGGAAAAAAAAAAAAAAAAGAAAGACAAAAAATGGCAAATTATAGTTACTGACGTCACTTCTCTCTCCTCACAGTTAAGAGAGTTCTTACGCTCTTTTCATTACATTAGAAAAAGAGAGAGAGAGAAAGCTTTCTTCTCATCTTCCTCAATCTTCATCATCATTATCTCCATACACATTCTTCTCCTCTAGCTTCAGATTTATCCACACCATTTCCTTTTTAACATCTCCATGGAGAAATCTGATATTCCTTCGAATCCAGTCACTATCGTCCCTTCCGATCCCAATTCAAATGCCGATTCAATTGCCGCTTCTTCTTTCCACCGCCGATCTCGATCCGACGATATGTCTATGTTCATGTTCAGAGATCCACTCGCCGGAGCTCCACCTTCTTCCGAAGATCTTCCTTCCGACGACGATCTCTTCTCATCTTTCATCGACGTTGATAGCCTCTCCTCTAATCCAAATCCCTTTCAAAATCCATCTCTATCCTCGAACTCTGGTTCCGGTGTCACTCCTCAGCCTCCTTCCTCTCGTCCTCGTCACCGTCATAGCAATTCCGTTGACGCTGGATGCGCTATGTATGCTGGTGAAATTATGGATGCTAAGAAAGCTATGCCTCCTGAAAAGCTCTCCGAGCTCTGGAACATCGATCCTAAACGCGCCAAGAGGTTTGTATTCATTCGTCTTTTAGAGTTGAAACAATCATTGTGAAATTGCGATGAATATGGAGGAATTGAAACAAATTAGGGATTGGAATTTGATTACAGGATCTTAGCGAATAGACAATCTGCAGCTCGATCAAAAGAGAGAAAAGCAAGATATATTCAGGAACTTGAACGTAAAGTTCAATCGCTTCAAACTGAAGCCACCACTCTCTCTGCTCAGCTCACTCTCTATCAGGTTTTTCTCTTCAATTCCTTGATTTGAATTCAATCTCTAATAACAAGGTCTTTGTTCTGTTCCACACATTGCACAAAATCACAACAGATTAGCTTTTGTTTTGATAGGCATGGATTTAGGAACATCAACTATATATGTTTTTGCTGATTTTGACAATCATAAATAATTTCAATGTCTGTTTGATTGATCAGAGAGACACAAATGGATTAGCAAACGAAAACACAGAACTGAAACTCAGGTTACAAGCAATGGAGCAACAAGCTCAGCTTCGTAATGGTAAAACATAAACAAAACATTCAAAAGCTAGTTTCTGTTTTATGCATTTTGATACATTTTGCCTCTGTTATCTTCATTAATCTCTGCTTTTTGTTTCATCTTGTGAATGGAAAATTAGCTTTAAATGAAGCATTAAGGAAAGAAGTAGAAAGGATGAAGATGGAAACAGGAGAGATCTCTGGTAATTCAGATTCATTTGATATGGGAATGCAACAGATTCAATATTCATCATCAACATTCATGGCAATTCCACCATATCATGGCTCAATGAACAACGGTCAAGATATGCAGATGCAAGGTTTTAATCCAATGGAGATGTCGAATTCGCAAAGCGTATCGGATTTTCTACAGAACGGACGATTGCAAGGGCTAGAGATAAGTAGCAATAGCTCAAGCTTAGTCAAATCTGAAGGACCTTCACTTTCTGCTAGTGAAAGTAGCTCTGCTTATTGACAAGACAATGATGAAGCTGAAATTATCTGTTAATAGGAGTTTAAATTCATTTGATTCACATTTTGATTCTTTATCTTTTTTTCTTTTTGGAGGTGCCAAACCAAAGAAAGGACGTATAAAGTTGTGTTTTGGTTAAACATGGTGATTGTGAGTTTCATTGATTTCTATTGTGATTGTTTGTTCTTCAAGGAACAAAGAGAGTAATAAATTTAATTTCCCTTTGGATACAATGCTGTTATGGTATCTAGTTCATTGTTTTGGATCATTAGATTAGTCTAATTAGAGGTACCATAACTACAAATATCTTTTCATTTAATACAAATTTAACATTTAGTTTTTTTTTTAAATGCATTTTACTTCTGATATTTAGTTTGTTTTTCTTTATTGGGTGCAAATGTTAAATTAATTTGTGTAATGTGAGAACTAACTGAAGATTTGGTATACCATAACTACAATATGTTTTCATTTAATATAAATTCAACATTTACTTTTTTATTTTGTCAACCTTACTATAATTGGATCGACGAAATCTGATCCATAGTCAAAACTTATTTTCTAAAATTTTGTTTTTCCTTTTTCTTGATCGGAGAGGAATCAAACCTTGACACTTAAGAATTTCTATAATAACCACTATCACTGAACTACATGTCATCGGCTAACATTTATTTTTTTGATTTGAAGCACAGTTTATTCTGATTTTAGATTTTTATTATGTTTTTTAAATTAAGTGTTAAATTTATTTGATGCGAAAATTACTCGAAGGTATCATGTTCATTTTTGGATCATTAGAGGTACCATAACTTCACCATGTTTTCATTCAATAATTAGTAGTCAAATAAACCCAAAATTTGATGATTTTTAAAAGTCAACATTAAATTAAAAGTTTAGTTGACCAATTTGAAAATTTAATATTTAATCAGCCAAATTTTGTATCAATGTTTAATGAAAAAGTTCTTATCGGGTGCTGTGCTGATAAAAACTATGAAGAATATGAGTAGATGGGTGAATGGTGGTGACTTTGATTCGATCTTATTACAAAAAAAACTAAAAAGAGCTCAGAGGTGTGGCTATATCATCCGGAGATGAATGCAAAGGGACCAGCCTTCGCTAAAGCCAATTTCATCATAGCTCAGAATGCACCAGCCGGGAATCGAACCCGGGTCTGTACCGTGGCAGGGTACTATTCTACCACTAGACCACTGGTGCTTTCATGTCTAGCAACGTCTTTTTAGTTTTATATATTTTTAGATTCAGAATTTCGTTTACTGTATATTATGTATGTATGTAAGAAGAATTAAGACAAAAGAAGAAAGTATATTATTTCTTCTTAAATACATATTTGAAATTGATTAGATCGAATGATTTTCGATTCACAAAATGAAAGAGAAAATTGGTTAAGAGTGAAGTGTAGAGAGAATTGAGTGGGCAAAAGGTGAAGATGGTGAAGATAAGCCTGAACCCAACTTATATGGCCCAACACTACAGATATCCATAAGGCCCATTCCCAAACTACAAATATCATAATTATTGCATATCTCTTTCAAGTGTCGTGCACTCAATTAGGCTTTGATTGGTAAGGCTTTTTGTTGAGCATAATGTTCTTGTTAGAACCAATCATATTTATCTAGTTTAAAATCCTCAAATATGATTGGTTCCTAGAAAAACATTATGCCTAACAAAAAACTTTACCAATCAAGACCTTAATCTTCAATGTATGTTAACAAAATGATAACAGCAAAAATTCTGTTATCAAAAGGTATATATTTTAGATTAGAAATTCGCAATACGTGTTGGTTTATGAAAAACAAGTTTATTTGTATTTACCTAATAACAGATCTTGTTCATAAGTGTAATTGTGACAACCAATTAGGTTTTTTTTTCAATATTAAATTATAACTTTGTTTATCCATTAACCAAGTTTCTATATAACATACATGATAAGATTAGATTACTCGATATGCAAGTATGTATATCTTGTCAAATAAAAACAATTTACATGCAAACAAGTCTGGAGGCAACAAACCAAAACAAGTAACGAAACTGAATAATTTGATTTGTTATTATAATTTAGGGATTGGTCAAACTTAACATCGGGAAGTTAAAGGACTAAGTTAAGTAGTCGTCGTTTAGATTAAGAAACTTAAATGGTGATTAATTAGGAAAAAACAAGGAAGCATCGCAAAGACAAGAATCATATGATATGTGAGATGACGCAAGTGCTGTCGTCCTCACTTTTTAATACTTTTTCTGTTTCATAATAAGTATCATTTTAGGATTGTTTTTTCGTTTTAAAATAAGTGTCGTTTTAAATTTACGAGGTAACTTTTAACATAAATGGTCTACTTTAACCTCATTACTAACCAATAAGAAAAAAAAAATATCAAGAGTCAATTAAATGTCAAGGGTATAATAGAGTTTTAATATGTTTCATTAATTTGTGTAAAAAATGTTAAAATGACACTTATTATGAAACGAAGAGTGTATGCAATATATTATTATATATTGAAGGTAAATGATAGTAAGTGGGATTTTGTATAACCAAATGATTTTTGATAGTATTACGATTAAATTCATAATAATTTTAATTTATTATTAATAAAAAACAAAAGAAGAAAGTATACTATATTGTTTATACGTAAAGCAACAGTTCAGAAATTTAATATATTTGACTAAATTTGACAAATAAATATAACAAATTATTAAATTATTCGTCAAATAATTGAATATAGTTTTTTTATCAGATTCAAATTAATTGATTTTTGAGTGATTTTGGGATCAGATGACATTGCCTTGATTCATTATTCTTTTTTATAAACATTTTCTTCCGTATTCTATGAAGAATATTCTAATTTATGTATCATCGCTGGATTAGGCCGTATATTTATCGTCTTTATTATTCCAATCAATTATAACGGTTGATAAGATTCTATTTCCTTAACTCGTTAGCGTGTTGATGCTTATCCTAAATAATATATGTTTTTTGGTGATCAATGCACTAACGTCGACTCGACTTGATAACTTTTTTTTTGTCAACGGCAATATTATTATTGGACCATAATAGCTAGCTCATTAGCCAAATTCCTACATAAATCTTGTAGGCGGTAAGACTCGATCTCTAGATGCATATGCGCCTATCTTTTAGTGGACTTACCATCCGCCACTAGACTAAAGACCACTTGCATTCGACCTGATAACTTTAGGTTAATTTTTTGGAATTTTTTTTATACGGGTTTTTTTGTCAACTTTACTATAATTGGATCGACAAGGCCCGATCCATAGCCAAAACTCAAACTCTAAAACTCCTTTCTTCTTTCTCCATGCACCTGAGAAGACTCGAATCCGGGTGTCTGAGGATTTATAAAGTGGCCAACTGGGCCACCTGTCTCGGTGGATCTTTTATTTCTATTAAAATCGAATAATTTGGGTCTTACCATAAACAATTATTTATCAATGTCTTTAATTTAACAAAAGTCACCACAATTGTTTCAATATTACAATTTACATTAGATAATTAATGTTTAATTGGTTGAAGAAGTTTTGAATGAAACAGAAGAAAAGTAGTAGTTGCGTAGGTGAGAAAATCTCATAAACACAGACAACGTGAACGGAAACTATATATAAAGGGCCCAGTAGGCCCAAATCGAACTGTTAGTTATATTTCTAAACTCTAAGAACTAGTCTCTCTCTTCACCCATCTGGGTTCTTCTCCAGATTCTTCTCCATTTTTCTCGCGCCTTAATCAGACTCCGTCTCGCCGGCGAAGGAATATCTCCGATTCCCCTCTTGCCGGCGGATCTACCTTCCAATTCTCCGATCCAATTTTTTGATTGATTGATTTATTTAGTTAGTAATTGCTTGCTTATTCGTTCTAGGTCTTCTTTAGGCCTAAATTTATCTTTACCTCGTCTTCTTCGAAATCACATTTATGGCGATAAGGGTTACCTTCAAATACTCCAGCTATGTTGCTAGGAACATTGCTTCTTCCGCCGGGACTCGTGGTGGTACCGGCGATGTGCGTTCATGCTTCGAAAGCTGGGTTCGTCCCAGAATCTCTGGCCACAATCAGAAACCAGATGTAGATAAATCTTCGGGAACGAACACTTGGGCAAATGGTTCAAGCTCTAATGTCCGACCAGCTGCTTCTATGTATAGTACCATTGCGAGGGAAATCTTCGAAGAAGGAAGCAAGAGTCCGCTTGTATTGGGAATGATCTCGCTCATGACATTGACTGGAGCTCCAGAGATTTCGGGGATGAGTGTTCTTGGGATTTCGCCTTTTAAGACCTCTTCTGTTATGCCGTTTCTTAGGGGTTCGAAGTGGATGCCGTGTAGCATTCCAGAGACATTATCACTAGATGTTCCTGAGGTTGAGAAGGGAGTATCGCAGTGTGATCCCAAAGTGAAGTTAGAGTTACGTGATAAGGTCTCTAATGGTGGAAACGGATGGTTAAATAAGCTGTTGAATGTTTGCTCCGAGGATGCTAAGGCAGCTTTCACGGCGGTGACTGTTTCTCTCCTTTTCCGATCGGCTTTGGCCGAGCCTAAGTCTATACCTTCAACATCTATGTACCCTACCCTCGATGTGGGTGATCGTGTTATGGCCGAGAAGGTTGGTTTCATCTTTTTATCTATCCATGTTGTTCTGTTCGTCATTAGAAACCTAGAATGTTGTTTGATCTTTAGAGGGTTTTAAACGTTGTGGCTTTTAACTAAATCTGCATTAGAGAGACTGAATTATTTAGTGGTAATTGTCTTAAATGTGTTGCTCTGATATAGGAGATAGATTGGATAGATGCACATCAAGCTTTTAATTGGTGAAACTTTCATTGATAGTTGATTTATTGATCTACACTAACGACTGTGAACAAATCTTTGTATGTGTTTTGGTGTTGGACAGGTATCATATTTATTCAGAAAGCCAGAGGTTTCAGATATAGTTATCTTCAAGACTCCTCCTATTTTGCTGGTAGGTCTCAGACCACGCTTTCTTATTCTAAAATGTTTAAAGCCGGTTTCGTAGGTGCTCAATATATTCTCTTTTGAACTGTAGGAACATGGTTTCAGCTGTACTGATGTTTTCATAAAAAGGATAGTTGCTAACGAAGGTGACTGGGTTGAAGTAAGCCTTTATATGTAATCGATTTGTTGATTGATCCTATTTATCCGTAATCTTTTTGCTTACCTTCATCAGCGTTATATCTGTAGTGGCTCTTTGACGACCAGTATCCGCGAAACAGACCTTAACCTTGATGTTTTTAGTTTATGTAAACAATTTTTTTTCTAAACCTTGTCATGCTCTATCATATAGGTTCGTGATGGAAAGCTCTTAGTGAACGGCAGTGTTCAAGTAGAGGATTTTGTCTTAGAGCCAATTGACTATGAAATGGAATCGATGGTAAGCAAACATGCACATCTTATTTCTCGATCTAAGAATCTTTCTTGTGATTCCTCTTGCGGCCTATGTACACACGTAGTTGTCTCGTTTTCAGTGCTAGGACTAAACAAATCTGAAGATGTTAAGAGTCTTGTTGCTAACTTGGGTTTTTTTTCTTCCCCTGTTTGTTTACAGTTCGTCCCTGAAGGTTATGTCTTTGTCCTAGGTGACAACCGCAACAAAAGCTTCGACTCTCATAACTGGTAATCCACTATGGAAGATATCTATTATTACTTCATGGTTTTGCGTCTTAAAATTGTGGGAACTTTGTTGATTCATGGATAATGTGGTGAATGTAAAACGCAGGGGTCCACTTCCGATAAAGAACATTGTTGGGAGATCTGTGTTCCGGTATTGGCCACCGAGCAAGGTGTCAGACACAATACACCATGACCATGCTATCCAAAACAGAGCTGTTACTCTTTCTTGACGAATGCAAGATGATTCTTAGGATAGGAAGCCGTAGGCCAACAGAGCAATTCTTTGTTCTCTGTCTTCTTCTATGGAAGACATGGAGGGAAAATCCATAGAAGAAGTTGACATTTTTGCTTTGATTATTTGTTATGTTGAAACCTCAATGCAATCAGTGTAATTGGCCGTTGCTGTCAAACTTAATCCTGTAAATCTTTTTGTTCTGAGGCTCTGTAGTGTCAATTTTCTTGAGATATCGACATGTTTGCCTTCGTTGTTATATATTCCTGGAATTCCACTTGATGGGAATCATTTTCATTGGGTTTCGAAAGCTTTGAAAGCAAAATTCGATCAGTTTTGTAGCAAATTAACTAAAAGGAAGACGTTTGATCATAATGAATTGAAAAAGCATGTATACAGATGGATTGAAGGTAAATAATACAAATTAAAAAAAAAAAAAAGAGAGAGAGAGAGCTCAGGAGTGTGACTATATATCATCCCGAGATGAATGCGAAGGACCGAACCATCGCTAAAGCTCATCACAGCTCTCAGGATGCACCAGCCGGGAATCGAACCCGGGTCTGTACCGTGGCAGGGTACTATTCTACCACTAGACCACTGGTGCTTTGATGTCTGTGATTAACTTTTAATTTTATTAAATCTAAACAATATGAGCATAAAGTTGTAAGACATTTGCTCAAAAAATCGCTAGCAGGTAACTGGACCGTGACTTTCTGATTTGCGTCTAGAAACTCTAGGAGAAGCCTAAACAATTTTAGGCGGTTCAGATGGTTTTATAATAAATTATACTTTATATGTATTATATATAAAATAAAAATAATAAATAATCTGAAATTAGGTGATATAGGAAAAAAGTTAAAATTTTATAAAAATTAATTTGGTATTATTTGAGCATAAGTTTATAATTAAAATATAGTTTTTTCAATTTTTATATAAATTTAAATTGAATTTTTTTTAAAAAGAAATAAAACAGAACGCGTAGATCAACTAATACCGTTTAAACTGCCTAAATACTATCAAATTACTCTGCCCATCTCAGTAATCCAATTTTACTATAGTCTGAACGTTCTACGGAACTGTCTAAGTGCTAAGTGCGATAGCGTCTAGATCGATTTTTGAACATTGGTTATAATGAGTAGTTGTAAACTTAGAAAAAATTCAAAATCGAATGTAATATGTTGTAAATCGAATACAAAAAAAGAGTCTTCAAAGGAGACAAAATCGAATACATGTATCATCAAGTGTTGATGAAGAATAGCCAAATCCTTTAAAATACAGAGATACAAAGAGCAGAGAAGTAATAATGAAGTAAAGAATCATAAAACGTCTTTTCTTCCCCTCACTCTCAAACTTTCTTCATATTTTTTTTCCCCTTCATACAGTGGAAAGCTGTTGATATTTCAATCTTATCTACTTCTCTGTTATACGATTTGAAAAAGAGAACAAAACAAAAAAGTGAAATTAAAAAGGTTATCCTTTTTGACAAATCTGATACAATGAGAGTTGATATAAAAAAATAAAAATAGAGATCATCAAATGCTTTTAGGCTTGAAAATCTTTATTAGAGTTCCATACAGGAGCTACTGTCTTTGGTACAGTCCCACCACCATCTGATAATACTCCACTTCCATTTTCAGCTACTATTAGCGGATCATTCTCGTTTTCTTTCATCTGTTTAAACCAAACCACACAAAAGGATCAATTTATTGACTGGATTCAGCGTTGAAGGAAAGATTGATTGAGAGATTGAGATGTATATATACCTGAGGCAATTGAGTTGATGTTTCGTTTGCTTTCTGTTGAGTCTCAATCGAGCAGTAATACGAATAGACTACCATTCCAATTACAGCTATACCAATACCGAGAATGTTGCGCCAGTCAAATGGGTCTCGCAACAACACATAACCAAATGCTAGAACTAGACATGTTTTGAGATGTCCCAGAACTTGATATGTGACTGGAGATGTTTTTCCAATGACTAGGAAAGTGCTGAAGTTTACAGAGACTGATATGAGGCAGGAGAGGACGATGAAGAACTGCAGTCAACAAAGTTGTATGTGAATATGTTGAATCAAGATGGAAGCAAGCAATAAGATCAGTAGACAGATTAAGTTGAATATCCTCGCAGATTGAGTCTTACCACTACTTGAGAAGTGTACTTGAAAGCAAAAACGTTCTGGTTGGTTAGGAGTCCATCTAAAAATGGCCCCGTGATGAAAAGAGTGATTGCTTGATACGGGCAAGACTGATATAGAAGTTGCGTGGATGAAACTTTGAACTTCTTCTGGATGGTATTTGTCATCTGCGTACAATTGGTTAAGATATCAGCATCCTATTGGCATGAGACAAGATGTATAGAGAAATTGAAACAATAAAGCAATGAGACAAGATATGCGAATCATATCATACAATTTGAGCAACACAAGTTGTGATAACAGCCAGCAGCGACAAGATAGAACCCAACATATTAAGCTGAAGATCTGTGACGGTTGCTATTCCAACACCAAGGAGAAGGATGGTTAAGGAAAATTGGATCTTCCGACTGCAAATGAAAAAGCATATAATTAACTAGGGCTTGACCAGAAGCTGGCTAAGTAAACCTTTGAAGCCATGAAATTAGACTATCACTAAGTTGCTCAGCTATTACACAGTATATCAAATTAGAATTTTGGAAATAAGTCGACCCTAAATGCATGACCATGAGAAAAGTTAGATGTCATATAAAATACCTTCCTCCATACGAATAATTATAATGGAAGACAATATAAAAAGTAACAGAACTTTGAGTGCGAACCTGAATTTCTTTCTGAAGAAGAGAGTCTCCAAAAGAACAGTGCAGGGGATGATTGCTAGTTTTGTCATCTATTATCACGGGAAGAGAAGATGAATTAGAACAATAAAAGATAAAAAGAATATCACATCATTCAGTAGCTAATATGACAAAGCTACACCTGGTAGAAACCGACGGAATTAAAGCCCAGACTAAGGTTCAATAGTCCTATTGATATCCCATTCAATATACCAAATCCCATCACAGCTCGTGGATCAAAAGGCTTGTGTTCGAACATCTTCATCCATAATGCCACATGAAGGGAACAAAAAGTGACCAAAAGATGCCAACTTGTCAAAGTAGTTGCTGTACGTACAAAGTAACAAGAGTAAGTACAGATTCAGCTGATGAGAGCAAGTGCATAAAATGACACACAAGCAGTTAAGGTGACGCAGGCATCAAAACATTGAGTCTCAGAGAAAAGAAGAGCTAAAAAGGACCTCATAAAGTAAGAAGACGTTTCCAACCTTCTATACCACAAATATCATTCTAAAGCGTTTGTATTACATACCAAAGAAATGTAACTTTCCAACACTTATACAACAAAAAAGGAATTCTCGTTATGGACCATAAGGAGAAACGAGATAAACCACCTGACACTTTGGAACATAGTATAAATTAAAATGATCTATAATCTATTCTTCAGCTCAGTCCTCAGATTTCATGAAGCAATTAGCAAACTCGAAATGAATCACGCAGAGTAAGCTTGAGCATACAAACACACAGATAGATCCAGAGGAAATAGTTTTTCTGCAGTATCATGGATAATCAAAGGAGCTTGCAACACTAAAAATCTACGAGCGAAAATTGAGTATGTTTACCGAAGGTGAAGCCAAGGGTGCTAATAAGGGCCTTGTTACAGATCACGATCGATACAGAAGACACAACCGACAAACTCAAAGCGCCGATTGTTCCCAACTGGAACTTCTGGCCCTCGCTCATCTTCACTCTCCTAATTTATCTCTCGCTTCAATCACACGATCTACGATTATCTAATCCACCAAAATTTAACATCCAGTTCCAAATCACAACACAGCCAGTACAACATGAAGAAAAAAGGAAAGCGATCTGGAGAAAACATACCTCATTCGTGCATAACGTATACGTAAATACGAGAGAATCGAAGCTTAGAAGCTGAACTGCAGCAATGAAGATGTAGAAACTCGTTAGATAAACATAAACAAAAGTTGGAGAACGAAGAAGATTTAATCCATAAACCCTAGATCTGTCAATATGAGACAGAGATCAATATATATTAGTTGAAAGAAAATTCAAGAGACGCGAAATGGAAAACAAAAGGATGCAGAAGGAAGACGAGAGAGAGAGAAAACTTACAGAAGAATCAGAGAACGAGAGAGAATCGAAAGTTGAATGGAGGAGAAGAGATTGAGAGTTTGAATAAATAAGAAAGAGGAACCTATTTTCTGCAATTTTGATGGTCTGCACTTAGCACCACCGTACAGAGAAAATAGTGAGAGAGACGAAGAAGATAGTTTTCGCTTTCTTCGTTTCGTTTTGATACTTGATTGGCCCCACCAGAAATTAACCGCGGTGAAAAGTCTTAAACTATTAAAAACGTGAAGCTAAGCTAACCAAATCAAGAATATTTAATTGAGTATCTACTTTTATTTAATTTTATTTTTTCTAGATTTTTTTTCATTAACTTTTTTATTGGTTTTTGAAACTATTAGATTTTAAAATTACTCATTAACAAACCAGAAATCTTCTTACAAATATTTTTAAAATTTTAGGGAAAAAATCCTAAAAAAATATAACTATTGATGAAAAATTGACTAATATAACACACAAATTTTTTAAAATAAGTAGGATATGTAAATATTAATTTCTTATAATTTTTTATCAGATTTCCAAAATACTTTACTCTTTTCTTTGGTATTTTGGTAATTATTAAAATTATTCAAACTTATCTATTGATCTGGCTATGATTTGAGATATGTAAATATTAATTTGTTATAATTTTTATTATTGCATTCATGAAACCCATCCATTTATATAGAAATTTTCATGAAACTCATCTATTTCACAAATCCATATATAGTTTTTGTAAGTTTGGATAAAGTTACGTAAATTTGAACATATATCAAAAATGAATCTGACTTAAAAAAAAATCCAAATATATTTTAAAATGATGTAATAGAAAACCTGAAATCAGCTAGTACTGGTATACATTGTAGTATGGGTAAATTTCAAGGTCGTCATACAATAGAAGAATGTGAAGCACCTGCATTGATATGGGCCATGTCGCATGGTCGTATGGATTCCAAAAACTGATATTCGAGGGTGATTGCTTAATCTTGAACCAAGCTATACAATCTAGGACACAAGCAAACTTGTGATTGAGGCATTACATCGACCCAATCAAGGCATGGTCTAGCCGATTCATTGCAGTTAAATTTCAACATATTACTCGGTCAGGAAATACATGTGCTGATTCTCTAGCACACAAAATTATTTCTAAATCGAATCCTTGGTGTTTATATAAATACTGTAGCATTTTTGCAAACTATTGTAATGAATGATTTGCTTAACGCATAAGTTAATAAAAGTATTCGACGGAAAAAAAAAAAAAAAACCTGAAATCAGAAAAGGCCCGACCGAGGCCTAAAAAAAGTTTATCATCCACAGTGACGATTTTTATTTTTGTTACCGTTGATTATTATATTAGACCAAATTATAAACTCTCACATTTACACGATTATTTGAAATTCCAACCATTTTAATAAGAATTGCGGGAATGATTTGTAAATTTCCATAAGATTTATATTCTATTTCATAAAGCAAGTCAATAACTTTTAAACTAATCCAAATACAAAACAGTATATAAATGCATATTCTCAACTCGTGACCAAAAAGGGGATATCTTGGTGTTTGTTACCCAAAAAGATATAAAAAAATGGAGTGAATGAAAATAAAACAACAAAGTAACAAAAGAAACAGAAGCAAAACTCTTATAAAGTGTACATATATCTGATTAGCAGAGACTGGGATAAAACTGAGAAGTTGACTTGAAAGCCACAATGTCTGTGATGACTTGTACCGACTTGTGATCTGTTTGAGTTTCTTTCATATTGGTATCACATCCCCAAACTCTGACTGCAAGCCTACGACATTTGGGAGATGAGTCTCTGAAATAGGTTTTGTACCAATCAATCACATCTTTCTTCTCTATGCTTCTTAGTTCTTCTGCTTCTTTGTGGGAGAAATCAAACATGTACCTGCCAGAGTTAACTCCATTTTCATTACCCAGTTGACTGATATGAATATGGATCAAAGCAACTCATTGAAGTGTTATATGAAACTACACACACATCACATACTTCAAACCCTTGTGATCCTTACCTTTTGTCAACAATCTGACTCCATAACTCGTTTGTCTCAGACAGAAGTGAAGGATCCTTTTCCAGCAATCTAGCAATCACACCACTTCGGTAATCTTCAAAGGAGTCTTCATCGAGTTTTTCCTGCAATTACAGACAGCCCCATTAACATTAGTGGAGTGAGGTGGGAAAACTATTTAACGAAACTTGATATCACATTTATTTTATTTGTTTCTTATTACGAACTTACCAGCAGCCCTTCGATGTCTTTTATGAAATTGTCGATTCTTTCCAGCAGATGAACTGGACCGTACTCGGAAGATTGAACACAGAAACAGAAACCGTGGACACGGTACGTTAAGCGAGGGCCACACTCGACAACATAGCCAAGCTGCTCCTTTGTCCTATAACCAAAATCGCATTGATATGACCATACATAAATACAATCAGATCTGTCAAATAAACTAGGTAAACATGTGAAGACTAACCTCAACTGATTGAATAATGGCTCTTCTATGATTTCATGAAAGAGATCCAGCACAGCTTTCATTCTTGTCGATTGAGCTTCTTCAGGCTCGACTTGATAGTAAAGCTGCAAATCAGAGTCAGTTTCAAATTTATGGTCATGACTACCCAAGAAAGTACGCTATGTTCTCATCTTGGCTGACTCTTATCACATGAAAAGACAAGTTCCTCTTTACCTCGACTACCGAGTTTGTTTCTGATTTGTTCTTCACGTTGACATCTCTTACAAGTTTGGCACTCACAGGGAAACACGTTATCTGCTCTCCATGTCTACATTTGCTTGGGAGTGGTTCAATTGTCAAATTGTTTTTGAATATGTTTGATATGTTCACTGCTTCATCTTCGGACAAATTACCATGGCAAAGAGCCTCAATAAATATCTGAAAACATAACAGAAGTTTACCAAAACTTTTCCTGATTAAAACTAAGCCCAAGAACAATCCGTGTATTAAGTTAAACAGGAATCACACAAATAAAGAATGTTACCTGAGAAAGGAGTTCAGGAATAAAGCTGTTGAGATCATTGAGAGACAAATCACTTAGTACAGACAACTTTTCATCAGTGTCATAAATTCGCTTACACAAGAGCTGCAGTCTCAAGTATGTGGAATGATTCAAAGGCTTCATATTGGTATTTCTAAGCCCTCTCTCCATGTTTTCTTTGATAACCTGCAAGGTTGTATAGAATGAATAGTTTAATCAAAGAAAGAATGGGAAAAATAAAATAACATAAAATTTACACTCCAAGATTAATTGAGAATTAGAAGTATGACAATATACATGCCAACACTCACGTACCTTAAATCGCTCCATGCTTGGAATGAAGGATTTGGTTGTGGTTAAGATTTTTGATAAAAGTGCTGGAATTTTCTCATTAAAGCCATACACTTTAAGCTCTAGTTTATCACCATACATTGATAAAGAAGTTTCAAGTTTTGCTATACTGGCCTGCAAAAAGCCAGATATTCATGTCAGTACAAAAACAAAAACAAAAACAAAAACAATAACATCTTCATCTAAAAAGATCTTTCTAAAAATAAGTTACTTGCCTGGTAGACTATCTCATTTAGCTCGTCTTTCAGAAGGTTTATATATAATTCTGTCAAAAGGCAGTTCTTCACACTGGCATATGCCCCCTTCAGATTTATGCGGAAGTATGTATTCGCACGAGGAACTTTAAATGTTTCATCAAGCTTGTACCAGAACTTCATGGATGGTTTATCAATTATACATTTAGGAGGAGAATGACTTTTGGGATCTCCATCAGAGTTAATGGCTTGGATTGAAAAATCACAAGGGATAAATTGGTTTTTTGAGGGGAGATGCAAAGAGTTATCAACTTCTGAAGGATTGCTCCATGTTTCCATTAAAGACAATGGAATGTCTTCCTCTATATAATGAGAACCGAACCAAGGCTCATCTTGGAACTCTAAAACAAGGAATTTTCAAAAGAAACATGGTAAGAATATAAAGATGCATTCAAAAGTCACATCCTCAATGAATTTTTACACTACCTTCTGAATTCATAGATTTTGAAACAACATCAATCCTCATGTTTTTTGGTGTGAAGAAACCCATAAGATCTTCTATCAATTTGGGATCCCATGTCTGGTATACATAATCACCATAAATAACATGCTCCACAGGATAAGCAAGCATATTCTCTGTAAAATAACACTCTTGATGGTTACCCATGATGACGCTTTTCACATCGCATGTATATATCAATGCATAATAAGTTCTCAAAATATCTAAGCATCAGATACCAGCATAGTAAGTTAATTACTATTAGCACCTTATACTAGATGGATGACTATATAAGCACAAACCTGAGAGCTCAGCAGCATAATCATCTGCCGGCTGCTCCTCAGCAAATCTAAAGTCCATGTTCCCAATATTTTGGAGTTCCTTAAATATCCATTCTTGTGGCGACGCATCACGCAATAATTTAAGATATTGATAGATGTAGCCAATGATGTCATAAATCTGACAAACAAATGTTGGTCAAAAGGGGAATGAATAACATAACAAAAGTAATCAGAACAAGAACGAACAATATGCAACTAACAACAGGCTATGCTAGTTTGTCAACCAAAATAAAAAACGACTAAAAAGATGGTCTGAAAAGTCAGAAACAAAGTGTTATATATACAAATGAAAAAGATTGACCTCGACTTTATTCCTGCGTTTAATTTAGTAAAACAGAAAACAAAGATAGATAGATATCTGTCAAGTTACCTTCTCTAGACCAGAGTCAGTGAGGTGTATGGACATGCCAAAAACATAGGCTAGAGATGAGCGATTAATTCCATCATCCCCAACACCAGCAGATAACGAGGTTGCCCAACCCTTAGATTTGAGGAATGAATGCAGACTTCCTCTACCCTCTAAAATATTCAATGTTATAAACAACATTTTTCAATATATACATACACAAGATTAAAGAAAACTCTACAACAAAGATAACATGGATATGATTAATCACCATGTCCTAATAGATGTGCTAGATAGTCTTCTGGCTTCTTCACATACGCATGGCGTAGAGGAGGGAGGGTCCATGTCAAATCAAGAATATGAACATCTTTAACTGCTTCTAGGCGATATGACTTACCGCCTTTCCAAATAGGACCTTCTGCCTCCAGAGTTGGCTTGATTTTAGATCCTTTTTTGACATCACCAAATAGTTCTACAACCCAACTTTCAAGCACATCAAGAGATTCTGCAAGATTAAAGGAATGACGAACAGATATTTAGGAATGCATATAAAAGATTTCCCAAGAAGCGGACCCAGTTACATCATACATCTACAGAATTTTACCTCCCCCAATGACAACGAGCTTCATCAATCCACCGTGGTAATACTCCTTGTACAGTTTCACAATACATTCCCGTAGATCAACCCCATTTTCCATTGCACCACTCAAGCTCTTCTTGTTACCTTCCAGAGCACATGAAAGACATGTACATTAACATCTCTCACGAATATCTTAAGAATGGAAAGAAAAGTACATCGAGATTTCCTTACCCCATGCAAACCTATTAAAAGGATGACCCTTTGTAGACGTATGGCACTGAAGTTGTTGCAGGCGACATGCATCATTCTGGAGAGCCTGGTTAAATTCTACAAAATTGGATCTTGTTAGCAAGACACAATTTCACTATATAAAAAAGTCTTTTCATCTAATATTTGATCAGAGATGGATATTTCGATAATTTCAAACAAAGATATAAGGGTATAATTGATAGAAGAAACCTGAATCTACAGCAAGGACTTCTCGTTCCATAGCTTCAGTCTTCATGAGTGGTGCAACGAAAAACTGAGAGAACCTAATAACAAGAATAAAATCGATGGTCAAATAAGCATTCTGGAGAATGCCAATGAAAAGAAAAATATACAACTTAACACAAAGCTATTTTCTATGGTAAACGGTTTTCAGCAAATGGTTTAGGTAAAATGCAAGTGATTATATATTTATGAGCAAGAATGATTAATAGAACTACGCACCTTCCCCTACTATATCATCACATTACTGAACAATGTAACAAACTCTAGACATGCATAAGGACACATATATCACCTGCCTTGCTATATTTACAGCCTTTGACATTTAAATAAACAAGTGAATGGCAGCTCAAGCAATTTTTGTACCTTTTCAAGGCACCTCGAAGAAATTCTCTCTTGACTTCAAAGTGATAGCATGTGTGCTCCATTTCTGTGTAAGCATTAGAGGATCCACCATGCTTAGACAAGTAACTGTCATACTGCAACCAAAAGAAAGTTAAACTCGGAAGTATTCAAGGATACATCATGCTAACAAAATAGAGTCCACACTACACTTTGAAAAGAGTTAACCATCATCCACACTGTATCCAAGCTCATAAAAAAATCAACTGTTATATGAATCATATCTAATCATGCAAAAGGGCTTAACAGAATAATTCGTTTCATATGAATATATAAATAGTGCAAAACCATCGAAAACATAGAAAAGAAAAGTAATGCAATGCTTACTTCATTCTCATCGGGGAACTCAGTACTGCCCATAAAAAGCATGTGTTCTGCAAAATTCATAAACAGGAGAGTAATTCAATTAGTAAAAAACAAACGAAGCGATTCAAAATATAGTTAAAACTCACAGATGAAATACCAAGAAAGTGAGCAAGGCCTTGCGCCTCTGGAGGATCCAAGAAGCTTCCCATTGCAACACACATAGCTGCAGCTGCCTAAGACACACCACATAAAACTTCGAAGTTCAAAATCAAAACTTGATATAAGAAAGCAGCTGATTAATATAGCTTTAACTTGAAAACCTTCTTAGTCTGATGACCCCCTTTCCCTTTCACTTCATCCGCATCCTCATCATCATCTTCTTCATCGTCATCTTCATCGCTCCCGTCACTATCTTCTTCTTCCTCTTCTTCCTCTCCGTCGTCTTCATCTTCATCAATTTGATCGGGAACAGAGCCTTCGGGGTAAATATCTGGATCGTGAATAAGAAGAGCACACAATCCGTTCTCCAATTCAATCACTCTGTATAACCTTCGATCGTTCGGTGACTTCACCACTACATTGTCCAAGGCCGAAACGCTTTTCGTTGCAGCAGACATTGTTCTCGTTCTGAGAAGATAACGACTTGTGAACAAGTGCTTCTGCTGCAGCTTCCTCTTCTTAGGTCTGTAAGCAATGAAGCCGATTCCGCCGCTTGTGCTTTCTATCGATTTTTTTGTTTATAAAAAAAAAGAAAAAAAAGAGAGAAAAAATAAGAATAATTGAAACGAAATAAATATTGAAACATCTTGCCGTTTCTCCGTTGAGATATGTCACGTGAGCCGTTTCTTATTAAATAAAACGACACACGTTTTTATTTTGAGAAACGCCAATGGCAAAAGTTCATAGTTTCATCGCTTCGTCTTTGAAATTGAACACCGGAGAAAAAAGCGAATTTAAAAGCTGTAAATTTGAAATGTCACAAACCTAATTGGCACTTTCTGAATGATCCAGATCGAAAAACGGTTTCTGCGAGCGAGGGAGAGCTGATTTCTCTCAAAATCCCTAACATTGCTTGGTTGAGTTAGCAAAAATGGCATTGTCGCAATGGAAGGAAGCTATACTTGAAGGTATTTTCATGGAGATTGAGGAAGGAGTTGTAATGGAGAAGAATCTCGAGCGGTTGGAGAATCTGGTGGAGATTCTACAGAAAGAAGGTTCGAAAGTGCCTGAATCAGTGAAGGAAGCCTACTGTCAAGTTGCTGTGGAGTGCACAGCGAAGTATGCAAAAGAAGCTTATACTGAAGCATTCAAATCGATATGGTTCCGCAGGATTATGCCTTTATGCGATAAGGTTAGTTGTTTAGTTACTCCTGACCTTTTGAATGGCTGTCGAAGATTGTGGACGGCCCACAATAACGAAGAGGCGTATAAGAGTTTGATGGATGAGAATACGACAGAGAAAGCTTTGGTTTCTTTGAGGAATGTCGTTTTAGAGTTGCATCCAAACCTTGATGATAGAATGGAGAACGTGGAAGAATCGGAAGAGATTGAATCTAGCGAAGAAACTGAAAAGACAGAGTCAATGGTCGAAGCAAGAGAGATGCAGGTCGATCAAAACTCTGAGGCGTCTGAAGAAAAAGGTCGAAATTTTCTGAACTTTGTTTGTCTAACAATGTGATTGTTGTGCTTTGTGGATAAGGTCTGATCGATTATAAGGTTTCTGATTATTTTTCAAAAACCTTTGTTTTAGAGAGTCTTTCAGATACTCAAGTGGAAAGTCCTACTTCCGGGGGTTCAAAGGCTGAGTCTCTACCGCGTCAAATCAAGACCATTCCATCTGCAGTTGTTGACAGGGCACTCAGAAGACTTAGAGCTAGTAAAATAGAGCTGGTAAATTCCTTAAAAGGAGAAGGACCATTGAATTTAAACAATGAGACGATTACAGAACAAGGAAATGATGTTGCTAATCCTTCTGAAACAAACACTGTACCGAAGCGTAGCTTGATGGAGCGACGTAGCACAGCACATACTTACGAAGTAAAGTTTCATTTTGAAAAACTGTTTAATCTTATTTTCTATGTAATATTCTTTGGTCTTCCTTTTTTTGAATTGTTAGTTCATTACCCGATACACATTTTTTCCATACATTTTCTATGCACTATCCTGATTCATTCTTTCTTCTTGACTAACATGCTTGGTGGGAAATTCGTATTGAGCTTTATCTTTTGAAATGATCTCTTTGCAGGAATGGGTTTCATTCAAAAGTATAATGTGGAACCTGTTTTGTTCAAATGAATTTGATTTTCAGTCTTGTTTGTTTGATTAGTGGGAAGACTCCATCGATGATTCAGATGGAGAAATGGGCGACAATGCCGAAGGGAATAATAAATCAAAACGTAAAAAGGTTGTTATATCACCTTTGAAAAGAACCCAGAGTCCAGAAGGTGGTAGAAGGAAGAAAGTCCCTTGGTGTACTGCAGAAACACTGGCCGTACTGAAAGGCTATGAGAAGTACGTGAAACCTATAAGTTCTCTTAGACGTTAGATGAACATCCTTCATACATTTCTGTTGATTTAATAATGTATTCTTTTGTGATTCAGGTATGGTGCCAACTGGAAGAGGATCAAAGATGAGTGTCCAATTCTATTTCGCAGAACTAACGTACAAAGCTTCACTTATCTTTCTGCTCTCTATTTATTTCTCTTAGAGTTGAATTTTATTACGGCTTAATAATTTTTACATTTTCGCGCAGGGTGATATTAAAGATAAATTTCGCGTTGAGATGAAGCGTCGAGAGCGCCAGCATTGAGTGGGTGATTTAAACATATACATGGTTTAAGGTACAGTGTCGTTACATTGTTGACCTTTAGAATAGAGAAAAACAATTAAGTGGGATCTGCATTAGCATCTCAGTTCCCTGAAACTGAAGGTCTCTGGTGGGAAAAATGATGTGAACTCTCACAAACAGTGAGCCAAGTTCTTAGAAGCCAATAGTTTTGCTAATTTCACAAGTTAGCTTTCAGTGTAAAGTCTATATGTCACATGTGAGCATATATATATATGATAAGTGGCTGGCTAAACAAACCAAGGCTACCTAATCATGACAGTATATTCTTATTGGGTTATTCGAGCTTAGGAGGACTGGTTATACTGATGATAATCCGTGCTTGTTTTTGGCATGACAAATCACAAAAGTATGTCGCTGTTTCTTTCACATATACATGCTCATTCGATTTTCTATTCTTTGCTCACAGGAACTGGAGTATTGGAGTAGGGCATCACACATTTTTGTAGAGGAGTAACAAAAGCTAAGCAATAATGTAATATCGAATGTAAAAAGTGGGTAACATTTTGTTGACCTTTGTCTTAGAGACACGTAATAATGGTGCTTATGATGCTGAAAACATCTAGTGAATCGTTTTGTTAAGTAAACTAAATGCCTTAATCGATCTAAGAGCAGTTCATATCGGTTTATACCAAATCTGTTACAATCCTTGTTTGCTTGGTTAAACGACAACATTCTTTACTTAAAGCAAGCAGTACCACTAATGCAAGAGAGAGACTAACCTATGTAAATGTCTTGAGAGTCCAAATCCCAGTTTGGTGTTTCATATAATGTTTATTATGTTTGTGGTGGAATTATTCCCGAGACATGTATAAATGAATGGTAGAGGTAGGTGATGGGCAATTGGGGAACAGCAGCAAAATTGTGGTCCTTCAATCAAAACAACAGGGCCTTTCAGGTTCTGAAACTCTCTTTCTCTGTTTTTCCTCTGTAATCATATCCTCTTCTGTGTCAGTGTTACTGTTTCTCTCTCTAGCGATTATGCTTTTCAGGTTCCATTTTCATGTTTCCTGATTCATTATTCATTAGGACTGGAACCCATTGCAACTTCCGTAATTGATGTGTTTCTGACTTCTCTTTTTGTCTCTACTCTTGCCTTTTTATTTAATTTTTGTTCTGGGGCCATTATGATCTGCCAATTTCTCTCATTACTATGTTTAAACTTGATCAATTCTAAGACTAAAGTATAACAAAGATTTTGAATATGTTTCATTTGTCTTCTTCTTTTTTAATCGCCTTAAGACTAGATTTTAGACTCTTAAGACTCCTAATTATCACCACATTCAACACCACGGATTATTTCATAATTTAATTCTAAATTTGAAGTATAAACAACCATAAGAAGTACAATTTCCCTGAGGATTCTTGCTTTCGATCATAGTTTATACTAATAACAATTACATGCTTTTATCTAACGTAGAGTTTATGACTTCAAACCAGACTTGCACAAAAACCATGATGATAAGATCATGATATTCCTTAGGATTCAATGAAAGGTAACATGCTAGAAGATCCTCCAAGTCTTGGGATGCTCTGATGTTGTTCTCTGCTATCATTTCCACCATTGATTCTCTGAAATCCTTCTTTGGATCAACAGAACTCTTGACTACTGCAAAACTGTCAACAATTTTTCTACTCTGAGTTTTTGATTTGCTTCTTCGAGGTGAAACTTGAATTCTAGGAGAACTCACTCTGAATTTCATCCTTGGAGAGTTTGCTGATGATCTTCTTCTACTAGAAACTAATGTCTTCTGGTGTTTACATCTATCTTCTTCTTCTTCTTCTTCTTCTTCGCGTTTTCTCTCTTTCATGTTAACCTTTACGGATAAATGATGCGGTTGACGCAATTCCTTGGTTCTGTTAGTTGCAGGATAGGCTTTCTGCATTGAATCAAACGCCTTAATCTCTTTGAAATCTCTGTTATTCATGTCGATTATGATATCACCCGAAGAACTCAGTTTTAAGTTGGAAGAGGTAGAGAAAGAATCTTGGATTGGATGATATTTGACCTTCTTCTTGTTATAACCTGCTGATACAGAGGAAGAGGAAGGAGGAGATGGCTTATAAACAGTTTTTCTTTTGCTCTGTATCTTGTGAAGAGAGTTTCTTGGTGAAACTTGAAGGATTTTGGATTCTAAGGAAGTCTGTAATCTAGTGGGGAAGTAAGAGCTGGAAAAGTGAGAAAGAGACTTAGACTCGGAGGAAACTTTTTTGTTCTTGGTTATGTTTAAGGAATAAGAAGGAAGAGGATGCTTTTCTTTGGGTTTGGTCATCTTTTTGAGCTTATGGAACCATTCACTTGGGATTATAGCTGACAATCTGAATTTATAATTCCTCATCTCTGATTCAAACAAAGATGTGATCGTCTCTTAGAAAAGAGAGAAAATATGCAGAGTTGCTCTAAGTTGCAGAGGTTTTAAGCTATGTGACAGATACAATAGAGATTGCGATGTATCTTTACTATGTAGGGGACTAGACAGAACAAACATGAGGTCCACATCCTAGAATGTCTTTTGTCTGTACCAAACCCATTTTCTGTTAATTAACCAAATTCTAAACCAAATTGAAAGAACATATCCGGTATAAACCATATAAATCAGTATTGAAGAGACTGAAGTAGCCCTTGGGTATAAGTACCAGAACCGAAATACTGAACCGAACAAAAAAAGTATGCAGTTTGATTTTTAATACCTGGCAGAAAGTCTATCGATTTCAATATTTAAGTAACTTCGATTCTTGATTTGGTTTGGCCCTCAACGGAGAACCGAACAGAACCAAATAAGAACTAAAACTGAAATACCAGATTGAATTAAAAACATATATTCAATTTCAGTTTCGATTCTTGGCAAAAACCATTCAATTCCAATATTTAAGTAATTTTGGTTCTCGATTTGGTTCGACTCTCAATCAAGAACTGAACGAAACCAAATAAGAACCAAAACCGAAATACCGAACATAAAAAATGGTATTCAGTTTGGTTTCAATTTGTGGCAAAAAACCATTCAATTCCAATATTTAAATAACTTCAGTTTTTGATTTGGTTTGTCACTCAACCGAGAACCGAGCAAAACCACATAAGAAACAAAAATATGTACTAAAATTATTTGATTTTTTTTAGGAAAAATATCAATTAAACATTGAACTTACCAAAAATAATTGATTCAATCTTTTATATTTTTGTTGACTTTTAAAAAAATATTCAACTTTGTGTTGAATCGATAAACCAAACATGTTTTGATCCCAAATTAAAATTGTCTCTAAAAACCAAAGTCAAATTGGTTTTTGAAGTTCGATTTACTTTTTTATCTTCATTATGCAAAACGATTTCATATATAGTTTTGATTTGGGATTAACAACATGTTTAAGTTGCTGAGTCAAAACAAAGTTATTAGTTTTTTCAAAAGTTAACAAAAAAAATTGAAAGTTTAATGAACCACATAAAAAATCCAATGTTTAACCAACCACATTCGCTGAGTTGCTATAGTTAGAATAATCCAACTAATTACTTGACATCATAATTCGATTTTTACCCGCTGCATTATAGTAGCTTAAAAAAGGAATTTTGAGGGTGGGATTTAAGCTATAAATCGGGTCTTGTTGATTCAATATTGACAAAAAAATTAACCATTTTCAATGTTAAATCAATCATGTTCGGTAAGTTAAATGTTAAATTAACATTTTTCCTACTATTTTTATGGATATTTGATTATTTTAATTACTCCCTCCGTTTCATATTAGTTGTAATTCTAGAGTTTGGCACACATATTAAGAAAATAGGTGAATGTTCTATTATGCCCTTATTTGACTATTAAATTCTAAATCATTTAATATTTTATTCATTTAATTATGGGCAAATGAGATAATTTTTATATCAAAAATTACCTTGGAAAATGAAAATGACAACTAAAATGAAACAAAAAATTTAGGCTAGAATGACAAGTAATATGAAACGGAGGGAGTATAAGTAATTATTGAAACCGAACTAATTTGTTTTAGCACTAATTTGGTTCTACATAATTCAAAATTAAATATATAGGTTACCATATTTTTAAAACCCAAAGAACCGAGTCTAACTAGAACAAAGGAACGGAATCCCAGAATGCCCACTGAAGCATTCAATTGTGTTGTTATTATGGTAGTTGAAACTTGAGCAAGAAGGTGTCCTCTAAATATTTTAGTCTCTGATTGGTCGATAGGTGGCAATTACACACAAAACAGAATATTTCTGGTAAGTTAATTCCAAAGGATGAATCGGCGAATGTGACAAAGGATTATAACAAAATAGATCAAACAAGATTTTAGGTTCAGGTCAAATTTCTTAATTTAGCCAAAGTCATAATAGTAGACAATAATAATAGTGTAAAGACAGTAATGGCAAACAAAAGAGACATCTTTGCATAAAACTCGGCGTTAATAATTCGTCTCCTTTCCACCAATACATCTGTGGTCTTTCTACTTGACATGTGTGCCTTTGACTCAAGCTTATGAAAATTATTTGGGCCCTATCGTTATATGAAAGTTAATATCTTTGAAGCCCATTGGGCTTTATAAAAGTCAGTCCCTCAAACATGACGCGCCTTGTCATGATAACTGTGACATACAAGTCCTTCGGATGTCTACAATCTATGAGACTAAGATGAACTCTACAAATTTATGAACTAGAATTTTCGGAAATTACAATTTTGGTTGATATAGAAATGCTAGGCACAGTGTGAAGTGACTTTAATCTAGTATTAGATGATAAGTCCACTAAAAACAAACATTATCACATGGAGATCGAATCTTATTGACTAATATGACTAATAGATCAATCAATTGTGCCCCACTACTAAAAATATATATTTAAATATATATTAGGCGCGTGAATGTTGTCATTTTTCTTAAATACTTTAACACAATCTAATTTAGACTAAGATTTTCGATAAATTAATCTTAGTTTTAATGCAAGTGGTCTTTAATCTAGTGGACAGTAAGTTTACTAAAGGCAGACGTATTTGCATATCCAAGAATCGAGTTATGTCGCTTGCATTATGCAGAAACTTGGCTAATGGGTCGTCCAGTTGTGGTCTAGTGTTGACAAAAAAAAAAAAAATAGTTCTGATGAATTTTGATGACCCATGTAATACTATTTGGGGTTTTGGAGAGGATTTTGGTTATGGACGAGATTCCCAACCGTTGGAAAACTAATGACCTATCAACAACACTACTACTCATTATATGGAATTATGTAATCAGATAAAATTAACCAAATTTAAAGCAATTAGGGTTTTGAAGTTCATGGGACGCCACTAGGCTAGACGCCACCATCACCACTTCAAAAGACAAAGACGTGAACTCCACGTAACATAAAAGCACCTTTCCAAAACTTTAACATTATATTACAACAAAAATGAAAAATCAAACAGATTAGGAACTATTGATAATGAGACTTATGTCAAAATTAAAATCAAAGATTTCAAAATCATGCAACCGATTCATCACTTTCGTTTCTTCTTCTACTTTGTTGTCTTGCGTCTGTTTCCTCAATAATAATAAGGAACAGAGGATGAACCAAATCAGACCAAGAAGCTCTTCGTGTAATAACACTCTTCATTGTAACTCTTTCAACTTTGGTAACCTTTGATCTTATTTTTACTCTGCAATGCCAATGCAGCTAGTATGATCGATGATTCAACGCTTCTGCAGACAAGAAATCTGTTCCCTTTGTCCATGACGCGGAGGAACAAGAAAGCGAGGACGAATCAAAAAGATATGTCAAAGGAAGATGTTGTGGAAGAAGCTTGCAGAAGCTTTGAGAATTATCTGATCCATGTGATCATTGAAGAAGGGAAAATTGATGACTTAACGGACATAGAAGAGCTTCTTCACTATTGGCAAAAACTTAATAGCCCAATCTTTGTTGATCTTGTGACTAGATTCTATGGAGAAGTCTGCACAGACTTGTTTTCAAGAGATGATAACTAAAGATGACTGAAACAGGTTCTGTGTTCTGTCTCTGATATCTTCAAGTATAAGTCATGGTTTGAAACAGGATTTTGATACAGTAATAACACACTTTTTTTTAACAGACATAAGTGTAATGTCTTGTTCCATGTTTGTTTCTCTAAACTTTATCTTAATACAGTATAAAGATCATGCTTACATTGTCAAGTTTAGGAGCCTTATAATTTCAGAGAGGTGGGAGTTTGTCACTGATAAACCGAGCCAAAACCTTATTTTCAAGAATGGCTAAGCCATGGCTTGATTTTATGCAGATGGGAGTTTTGTATTGAACTAAAGAGGAACCTTCAGAGATGAAAAACTTCATGAGAGAATCGAACGTTCCTGGTTGCACAACTCTTATCTCTAAAGCTCCAATCGACCCGCCTTTTCTCCGATATTGCCTATAAACAATACCGAGTGTTTCTTCCACTATGTAGCAACATTCCATCAATATCTTCTCATCGATCTCAAGGACTGTATTGTTCTGTTTTGGTTTGAGTTCCCAGTAGAAAACATAATGGCCTGGAACAGAGGAGATATCAGCAAAGCATGTGGAATCTGTCAACAACAAATCCCTATATTCAAGAATTTTCCTTGCTTTTGTAACAGCACTTAAAAGCTCTTCCTCGGACGTAGTCTCCACATCAACACTTAGAGCTATATCTTTTCTTTGTATGAATCTAAATTGAGGTGCTTTATTGTGGAATCCAGTCACCTGAAGAATATCTCCCATTCGATATCTGTATAAACCTATCAAGGCAAATTACAATAAAGAGACAAGTTCATTAAGATTAGTTAAAAACGTAGCACACATTGATATAAATCACCAGCATAAGTTGTGACCAAGGTCTCATAGTAGCAACCAAACTTGACATCCACAAGATCAACAATTTCGACATCGTTTACTTCATCAACAAGTAAGAACTCAAAGTATGCCATGTTGGGCATAAATGTGTAAGACACATCTTGTGGTTTGCATAGAGGATTCAGATTTAGTCCGAAAACTGCTTCAGAAGCAATATAACTCATGGAAATGATTGGCAAACTGTGGGAGTAAAACTCCAATGTTGAAACGTATTGAGTCGTCTGACCTGTAATAATACATTCAAGAAACTTTGTATTAGGCCACAGTCGTGTAATTATACCTTCCCACGAACTCTGGTTGCATTCTTGTTCTATTAGGCTTGCTAATTCAGGATTAGGTCCTCTAAGGATTGCAGAGACACAATTTCTGCAACTAACATCTTCAATCCATTCACTCACGTGACCCATTCGGATATTACTACACAACTCCTTCCAGTTTTCTTCGAGAAAAACGATTGCTCGAACCAAAAGAAAACGTAGCACTCACACTCACAACCTCTTCTCTCTGAGCAAGTCCACAAAGAAGATGACAATACATACTCTGTTTATTGTCTCTGCATAAAACGATTTCTTTGGGACTTGTGTACGAACTATCAGATTCTGATTTCTCCTTCCTGTAATAATCACTCTTGTAGAAGTTTGTAGTCCCAGACGTAGCAAGCAAACCCAGAGGGAGTCGTATTATCCGGTTTAATGAAATGAAACTGCATCACCTTTCCTTGCTTGACACCAGCAACATGCCTATCAACCAAAAATTATATTTATGTTACATTGACTAGACAAATGACTAACGTAAGGTGACATGTTCCCACTGTACCACATGTAGCCTTGGGCATTTTACCCGGACCCAGATCCGATACTATATAAGTACCCGTTTTAAGTCTTGTTTGTCTTACACATTGGGTACAGGTCCGGATTGAGTAAAATCCGATACCCATGGATACCCGAATGGACCCGAAACAATATAAGTGTTTTTTTAATTTGTAGGTTTTCGAGTAATCAACTTATTTCGGGCTCGAGTCCAATTTCGGATCTAATTTTGGGTATTATGGTTAGTTTGGGTCTAGTTTCGAGTATTTTGATAAGTTCGGATCTAATTCAGATCAAATTTTCGGTTATTTTGATCAGTCTGGGTTCTTTTGGGTATTCGGGTTAGTTCAGGTCCAGTTTCGAGTATTTTGGTCAAATCTAGTCTAATTTAGTCTAAGTACTTGAGACTGAAATATACATCCAACATTTCAGGATTTTCTAGTACCCGAATATGAAATTACCCGAACCAGAACCTAATCCCAAAGCGGTAGTCTTGATAACAAATATAGAAATAGAAAATGATTGTTCAATCATTGTAGCAACAGTGGAATAAAAAGGACTATTACCTGCATGTAACAAAGGAGCATAGATCACTGTTGAATTTGATGTTCTCCAAGAACTTCATGGTAAGAGGCAAAACCTTCCGTTTCCCACCTGAAGTTCCAGAACTAACACCCACAAGTCCACTTAACCATTATAACATCAAGTCTAAGAAACTAGTTTGATTGACATCTCAAATTCCAGCAAAAAGAAAAAGTTCAATGTTTGACCTAATAGTGAATCCAGTAATGAGTTGAGCCGATATGATACGTGAAGACTCTCCATTAGCGACACGCTCGATATATGGCTGAACATCTTTGTATGTTACAACTGGTACATTTTTCTTGAAATTTTCTTTATCAGACTTACTGTAGAGGAATCTGTGAAGATATTCAGTGTTTGCATTAAGTGTGAGTATGTCTTGTAATAAATTGTAGAGTTCGTCTTACATTTATATGTGGGCCAAATCCTTGAGCCCATTAAGCCAAAGGTTAATGACTAATGGACCGAAACTGGGCCAGTTTTCTTTAAGCCGAGTTTCGGCTAATGGGCTAAAGGCCCAATATCTTTTCTGATTGTTGTGAATGAACCTGGACATATATAAGTCCAGGTTCATCTTCCTCATAGAAAAAAAAAGTTAGAGCTCGTTCTTCTTCTTCAATCTGTAACAGAGAGAATACAAAGAAGTTAGTGAATTCTGGGAAAAAAAATTCCCGAAGAGAGATGTACCTCAATTGAGGGAATTCTATAACTCGTATGTTGCAATTTTAATTTTGCTCAAGACTTACCATTTGCGTGAGAGATTGTGAGTTGAGAGAGAAAATCATTCTTCTTCGATTCAGCTAATCTTTGATCATCTCGTGAGCTGCATCAACAAGTGGTATCAGAGCTCCAGGCTAATTTGATCGAAGATAAGCAAACAAGGTAGATTCAATCACCTGTGAAGACTCGTGTGAAGAAGAACAAGTCGGATTGAAGGATTCAAGAATAATCGCGATCTTGTTCACCTCACATCAAAGAAAGTTTCATACAGATCAGAATTCGATTCAGAGAGAAAGAATCTTTACAAATTAATCAGTCATTCACTCGATTCAAACTCATTAATTCATCAATTAACGAAGACTTGTTACTCAAGAAATCTTTCTGTGTAAGATCTACAAATAATTGACTGGTAATTCTGCAGGTTATCGAGTCAATATTATTCAAAAGACAGAATGGAAGTAACACTAGGGAAGTTTGAGGTGGAAAGATTCGATGGGAAAGGAGATTTTGGTCTATGGAAATACAGGATGTTAGGTCAATTCGAGATACAAGGATTGCTATCTGTCATAGAAGACGAACACGGAGAAGTGCATGTGGAAGAACATATTTCAGAAAAAGGAAAAGAAGTCAAAGAAGAGGCAACAACAAGCATTAAAGATCCAAACTGGAAAATGAAAGATAGGAGAGCAAGANACAGGATGTTAGGTCAATTCGAGATACAAGGATTGCTATCTGTCATAGAAGACGAACACGGAGAAGTGCATGTGGAAGAACAGATTTCAGGAAAAGGAAAAGAAGTCAAAGAAGAGGCAACAACAAGTATTAAAGATCCAAACTGGGAAATGAAAGATAGGAGAGCAAGGAGTTTACTCAGTCAATGTCTTACGAATTCAGTTTTGAGGAAAGTTATGCATGAAACTACTGCATACAAACAATGGAAGGCTTTGGAAAGAGACTACCAAACCAAGACTAAAGCAAACAGGATCTATCTGAAGAAACAGTTCTCATGCTTCAGAATAGATGAAGATAAAACGATCGAAGAAAATCTTGACAAGTTTCTCAAACTTGTCAACGATCTTGAAAGTGTGAAAGTCACAATACAAGATGAGGATCAAGCTATCTGT